>JAWQEG010002708.1:0-66864 GCA_033782935.1 Petrolisthes cinctipes
GTACAGGTAGGGGAAAGTGTCGTATACGAGGAAATTGTCGTATAATGAACGTTCATAATAAGTACCTTCGTATGTCAAGGTACTTTCCAGAGTAGAATGCAGACTATACGTTTATTACTCCGTCAACTTCTGTGTTCACCATATTTCGCAACAAGACTGTTGACGCTCACTTTACTGTACTTACATGTTATCTGGAGGTAGAGTCTAAGGCTGAGTGAAAAAAGTTAACAAAAAACACTAGAGTATCATTCGGCTAAATTAGACTCTTTATACCAATTGCACCGAGCTGCACCGAGTCAGACAGACTAATGTTCATTAACTCTTTTGAGCGATAACCTATATAGGCTCCGTCCACATGAATCCGGCATAGCCCGATAGTTATTGGTTATTGGGCTTTACGCCTATCGACGTCGTAATAATTATTAAGGCGATGTAATTGTAGAGTGATAGAGTGTGTGTATGGTGTATGGAGGTGCATGTAAAGTGGTGTACGTGTGAGTTGTGTGGTGTCTGTGTGTTGTTTGTGTCATGATTTTCTCACTGGAATTAGGTACCCACAATTAGGTATAGGCTTAGGCTACCCACAATATTATAATGTACCCACACGGGATTATTTCTATAATATAAATCCTGTACTCTGTAATCCCCAGTGTTTACCACATGGAGCAGTCCCCGGCAACCTCCACACTATTGTGTCCCTCCACCCACTTATCAAACGTGTGTATAGGAACCGATTCTTTTAATTAACAAAATTTGCCCGCCGTGCACTGCCCGATCGTGTGGACAAGGCCTAAAGGTCATTCACCTGTTCTGTTTCCCACCATTATTGGTTTAAGCCACTCTTTAATCGAACACCTGGCCGATTTCCTTGGGTTGAAACGATGGAAGACAATACTTTTCATGATGTATATAGTTAATGCGATTATGAAGCACCCAAAGACTGAATCACTCAGATGGGATAAATGTCACGTGTGCATTTCTCGACCCTGAAAGTAGTAATTTAATAAACACTAATTTATGTCCATAGTCTGCAAGTGCAAGTGAAAGTTTATGCACTTGAAGAGTGTTTTTTCCCTTGCCAATAGTATTGTCGGGCGTCAGTTCAATTGTACCCAAATATTTCAGATATAAGCTGTTGCCTATCAGTTTTGTAATACTTTTTGCCAACACCAAACCTTATTATTATTCTTATACAGAAAACTCTCAGCTTTTCCTAGATATCAATATGGGTTTAATTTACTTATAGGAGGCAGTTGTAGTTTACATTTTAGATACTATGCTTGAACTAACGAAAGACAAATTTATATATTCCAGAAATGTTTGCAATAAGATCAAATAATTTTTGTCACAGAAAACACGTGGTCGCCCAAGAGTTGAAGAACTAAGAGAACCATGATTACCACGCCAATCTACACACAAGTTGAGGCCAACCAGCCCGCACTCAACACGCCTGGAACCGCCCACGTCACACCTACACCACAACCCACGCCCACACCACAACCCACGTCCACAATCTCCAACCAACAGACCAGGGTATAGGGTTTGATAGCCAACTGCTCAACTAGGGTAAAATAATATTAATCCTTCATAGTGAGAGGCTTGTACACTTTCCCAAAAAGCTATCGGCACAACTGCCGAGGGTTTACGAACGAAACTACAGACACGATGTTGCAGTAAAGTTGGTATTCGTGGCAGCGAGTTTCAATAAGTGGCAACACGTAGAAAGTTCATCGGTCTTCATAACACAGTCACAGCAATATTCATAAAGCATGACGTCTTGCTTTATATCCCCACACGGTAGACTTACTAAAAATGGAATATGAAAACTCAGAATCTATAAATATATTATGTTATAAAAAATACACTATTGGCACATTGATCTACCAGCCAATATCAATCAGGTTTTGCTTCATTGTATCATTTTACGTTTATTATCGATTATATTCATTGGGATGGCGATGGCAGAGTGGATAGAACGATGGATTGCAACTCCAAGGGCCCAGGATCGAGTCCACGCCAAACGTCTGAGGTTTTCCGATGGTTCTACCTGTTCTTCAAGTAAGCTCTCCTAGCTACGCAGACATTTCAAGAAAAATACCCCCTATATCGTCATCAATTCGCAGCATAAAAGAGGCCTGACCATATTCCAAGACGATGTGAGTGACGGTATAGTTGTCTTCTCCTGATAGCGAGTGTGACGTGTATAATAAAGGTGTCGTTATCTAGTGGTGCAGAAGTGAAGCAACTAACACCATAAAGTTCTACTGTCTCATCTATAGCGACATCCAATAATGTCGGGGCCTCGCAAGAATCACAGGCAACTGACAGCATACAGTCCCGAGGTTGAGGTATATAAAAATATATAATTTTATTGCCGATAGCTTTTTGGGAGGCAGTACATTTACGACTTCATTCGCACTAACACTAAATATACTAGAAGTACTTTAGTCATCCGGATTATTTGAAACCCGAATCAAGTGTGATCACGGTACAAAACACTCGCTATTGAGTGAGATGGATAGATAGAGTGGTTGGGTTGGGGATGGAAATCTTCAAGTGTGATTCAGTAGAGTAGTAGGCCTATTATTGGTGTTCAACGACGTTCGGTGGCCTTATAGTTAGTGCCTGAAAATCGATTTGGAAGAGTAAATATTCTCAGCCCCTCACGTGAGAGAATTCGATCTCCCGACTTGTAGGTTACGAGTCTAGAACAATAACCACTCAGCTACCTCCCCTCAATAAGCTGAAGTTATAAAGTAACAAAGCCAATTAGCACCTTATTAAATATGCTTCTGTTATCGAAATCCAACAATAATGACATATTTAAGGGATTTACAAACGTTACTTATCAATACAATCTACACGCTAGCAATTATAATTATCTATTGCTATATGTAGTTATGAGTCATGCAGCCAATTCTTACCCAGCCAGTTACTATTTCGTTACTATAACATCCATAACCCTTAGAGATCGTGTTTATACACCACCCACTTCGTGATTATTTTGTGTCGCTATGATTATAATTGAGTTTCCCGCTATAATTTGCCATAGTAGACAATTTTAGGACGATGAACGTTCTCTTTATAACTCTTGTAATGAATTACTTCCAGTATTTATCGTCACTATTGCAGCATGAGCGTTCACACGCAGCTATACCCAAGGCCGCTCTTCAAGCGTCCTTGGCTATACCAGCTTAATTAACACGCATTCATCCGGCTTTCTTCCCACTCATAGTTAGGTATTACGCGTCTTCAAATTAGAGAAGATACGAGAAGGAAAGAGATCCAGAGGAACGGCAAGTATGGAAGACGAAATAAAATATTTGAAGAAATTAATGGGAATGGATTGAGATTGAGTTATCAAACCTTTTAAAGTATCCTAAAATAGTTAATACCATATTATAAAATCAAACTTTCTACCACCTACTCAGGGTTGAAAGATATGACAACAGCAAGCCAATATCGTTGTTCTACATAAGACAAGACATTTTCAGATCAAGTTCTTAGTGTTACTGGTTTCCAGAGGAGTGTTTTGTAAACTACCCAATGATTCCTCCTCTTCTCTCCCCACCCTGTCCTTCCCCCTCCCTCTATTCGCCTTCTCCTTTCCCCCCTGGCAGCACTCTTTCCCTCTACTCCTCCACATTCCCACCTAACTCTCTTTCTCACCACCTCCATCCTCATTCCGTGTGTTGCCGACGATGATCAATCCAATGTTATGAGAACAGGACCTGAAAGAAATGGTGTGACATATCTTGGCCTGACATACAGACGCCAGGATTAGTGAACCTAAGATCTACTTCTACCATCCACCAGTGTCGGAGTGAGCAGTGTCCGAAAAACAGAGATAATTTCATGCATTCACAATATATCAGAGCTACTCTCCCAAACCCTACCACATTTTCCATCTCACTCGGTAGCGAGTGGTTCGCATCATGAACACACGTGGAGGCAACTGTACGTACAGGCTCGGCAGTCTTTATAATTGTACAAACATCCAACCGACCATAATAATAGTAGTGTACCCTCCTTTTTTTTTTGTATAGTTCATTCATTACTCCTTGTTCCTATATATTTTTAGCCCCCACCTCACTTTTTCAATTTTTTTTTTTTCCACCTCCGCCATAATTCTCAGCTTCCTGACGTTCTTCACCTCCATCAGACGTGCCTGGTGTGTGGGGGAGTGGCTCATGGGTACCACTTTGGGGGACTGAGCTGCCATTCCTGCCGCTCCTTCTTCAGGCGCAGTGTACAGACGGATGCTTGCAAGTCTTTCATTTGTTACTCACCTCCCTGCACCATCACCACCACCTCAAGGACATGTAGAGCCTGCAGGTGAGTGAGAGAGGAGGGGGGGGGGGGAGAGAGATATAAGATATAAAGGGGGAAGAAAGGAGATTGTTCTAGGCTAGAAAGACCTTGTACAGTCGCGGCAGATAGTCTTTGACCAGCTTGTGATGGAAAGGTGCGGCCAGCTGTTTTGAACTGGGAACATGTGAATTCGTTGCTTCAGTTAGCTGCATGTTTATAGTATGGGTATAAATGTTTCTAGTTTTCGAACGCTCCAATGTTCTTCACAGCTATCAATCACTGACTGGTCAAGGACTATTTGCCGCGACTGTACCACGAGGCAGGTTTGTAGCTGTGGTCTGGGTTTCACTGTGGTTTGCAGTATGTAATAATGATGATATTGCATTTATCGTTCATTATGGGTGCGTGTCAAACGACCTTTGTAACTGTTTGATGCAGGTACCATGCGTGTCTGAAGGCAGGGATGACAGAATTGTTGGTCATGTCAGAGGACACCAGGAGAGCCTTGAAGCAAAAGCGGCTCCGGCGACGAGAAGCACGGCTCTCACCATATACCTCGGGCAAAAGGGTCACCAAGGAAGACCATCAGGACACCAACAACATTCACCAAGAGACAGACAGCAAGAAGACCCATACTGAGGACAACCAGCAGGGCATACAGAACAACAAGGACCACACCCAGGACAGCCTCAATCATCGGGACACTCAGGAAAATCACCAGGGGTGCAAGAATATCCACCAGGGCATCCAAGACAATCAACAGGACACCCAAGACAACCACAATCACCAGGGCAAGCAGAACCACCACCAATACACTCTGGACAATCACCAGGACACTTCAAATAACCCGGGGACACAGGACAATCACACTGGCATTCAACCCATGAAGCAACATAACGAAGATATCCACCAAGAAACACAGTATCAGCAGTATGCCCAGTGGAACCAGCAAGTGATCCAAGACAACTACCGTGGCACCTACAATCACCAAGACACCCAGGTAAATCGTCAAAATACCCATGACAATCACCAAGGACCCCAAGTCCACCAAAGGGTCTCACAGGACAGTCGTCAGGGAACCGAAGGAAATCACAAGCATGCACAGGACAGTCATCAAGACACCCAAAACATTCAGGTTCACTGGGGCCATGAGCAGGATCAGAACCAGCAGACTATATACATACAAATTAAATTATAAAAGGGAGTAAAGAGAGGAGGGACAGCAAAAATTAAGGAAAATTAAGAAAAGGAGGGACAGCTGTAGAGAGGAAATGGATTGGCAATGGTCCAAAGGAGTGCCAAAACCCTTAAAGTTTTGCTCACCTGCAAGTGGTAAAAAAAACTAAGGGGGTATACATAGAAAGTGACTTAGGTTTCCATCCAACGGAGTTACAGCTCTGGAGGAGAGTTCACTCTGGCGTGAACGTTGACAAAACGTAGAAAACCTACAATAGTAGACAAAAGATACCATACAGCCCTCTTCAGTGGTGAATAGTCAAAGAGAGAATGACATACAAGGGTGTGCAGAGGGGGCGAGGGGCGGGGAGCGGGTAGGGAGCTCCAAGGTAATCTATATTTACCTTGGGGAGGTCACGGGAGGCGAGGTAAGGTGAGGTGCTACGGTATGACCAGGTGTGGCTCGGAGAGGTTGATTGTGGGGGTAGGTTGGGATTTTTCCACTAGATGTCTCATGATAGGATTTAATTTGTATGTGCCTTCAAAATTGTTAAAATCACCTATCTATTTGTTTAATATACAGTCGATTCGGCTTTTGCGCACCTATTTAATGTGCTTACGTAAAGAGAAATCGCACAGTATGAATACATCTTTATACTGTATGGGGAAAATTACTTATGGGCGGTCACTGTCTCACACTGACAATTTACAGAGATCTTATTCGCCATTATGCAGGGTACAGTACGGTAGTGTTTGGTAATTGTGATTGGTAATTGTCACAGTAGCAATGAATATAAGTTGTTACCAAAAAAATAGCAATACAAAAGCACACTAGAAATGAGAGATGGGGTTCTGAGGGTGGCCGTGACACTATGTTGGCCTCCCCGTTGCTCCTCCCAAGGTCGTGCCACTACCCTCACCCGTCACCACACCACCACTCCAACTTGTACCGAGTTCAATGTTGATCTCATTTACTTCATTCATAAACCCTTCAAAGTCGAATGATTGTTGGGTTACTGGCAAGACTTCGCCGTCGAGAGCAGAAGCACCATAACTCCGAATAATGGCTTCTCTGTTCTTCCATCCTGTACGTACAGTAGACTCTACCAGACCAAACTCTTAGCAAATTGACGTGTTTCCACTTCCCCCCTCCTCCTTTTTAACCGAATTGTGTAGATCGATGCACTAGATATCGAGAATGGGCTAAAATTGAGCCCATGGGCCTCGATTGAGCATGGACTATAATCATACAGCCCACGGCATGGCGATGGTACAGTACCACTCATAACAAGGCCGCTTGAAGAGTCAAGCGGCCTGGGCTTGAACTAGGAAATTGACTGTAGTAACACTGGCTCTAGTCTGCGTGGGCTAGTGGGCAGAGCCGAGACCACCCCATCCTCCAGCCTCCCCAACTCTCCCTACTAAGAACAAAAAATGGCCGTTTTGCGGTCTTTAGTTAATCTCTTGAAGCTTCCGAGCGTGCGACAGGAATTTCTTCTTATGCTCAACCTTTGGCATGGTGAAGGCAGGTGTTGGTTGGTAGGGTGTAGGATTGGGGGGCAACAATGAAGTGGGGGGTACACAGGACGTGAGGGAGCGGTAGAAGCCAGCTTGGGGGAGTGGCTGGTTGTAGCGTGGGTTTGGGGGAGCGGCTAGTTTGTAGTAATTTCATGTGGAAACCGGATTTAGACGCGCTTCTGCGAAAGGCTGCAGATTTGGGACACTCTTGGCCACAAAATTGCACGCTGTGGAAGCATCGCGCGTCCTGTTTCACCTAGACTCGTATATACAAGATTACAATCTTTACATGGAATGTGGTAAACTCCAGCCTTGGTGTTGGGATGGTCATTGTTTTTTACCAACGTCAACCTTATGGTTGCGGTGCATTTGAATGCAAGATTTATGTCGAACAGCTGCTCAACTTCCTTTCCACAAGTTATTAGGAATAAAAATCTGCATACTTTTCTTCAGAGTTCATGAAGAGGATTGACAGATATAATTGTAGTAAGTGTAAGTATGAGCAACTGTACATGACCTACAAAATACTTCTACTGCTATTGTAACCCCCATTTCTTCTACCATCAGTGCCATTACTACCATATATATAACTGAGAAAAAACTACTACTACTTCAGCTTAAATATGGCCATTAGTTCTAGTGGTATAACAAATAAACGTGTTGAGGTAAACTTATTTCAATTTTTGGACACCTTGAATTAGTCATGGCATCAGTAATATGTGCAATGGGTTCATTTACAATTCATGGAGTCATTTTACCAGTTATGAACTATTGTAGCTATCTCTACAGGCACACCACTGCATGGAGCCATAATACTGGTCACTGTCATCACCTAGCCTGCTATAAGAACCCGATCATCTTCTTTCTGATACTCACAAGAACAGTACAGTATCTCCAGTACCACCCTAACACTCAACTGTGGACCAAACCAATAACTGTAGTGTACATATCCCAGTTCAGGGTAAATGTCCATGGATGTTACTGAAACCGATACATTAAAAAAAAAAAAAAAAAAAAACTGTATTTAATAATTTGATGACTCATAGTCATATTTTCATTTTTTCACTAACATTATAATATACCGGTAGAGTACTTCGACACATTCCCAGCTTCATTCATGTCATACACCTGTATTTTACCATTACCTCTGGAAAGTCACAGGGACTGTATGGTCCAGCTCAGGGAGATACATCTTCCAATTCTCAGCATTGCACTTACTATCAACTGGAAAAAATACTGATGTACTAATGATGTCAAAATATCCCATGAATGTACAAATCATGATGCTATATTATATGTTTATAATATTATAACCATAGATTTTGGTAATGGGTAAATATTACATGTAAACACAATCCAATACTACAAGAGAGAAAACTGTATACTTATATTTTGTATCTATAATAAGAACTCATGCACATTGTATAACTGATAGTACAATATTGTAATAGTTTAGCATATATGCATGAAGAGAAATAAGTTACATTAATTATATAATAAACTCTGATGGTTAATTCACATCTTTTCCCTAAATACAGTAGTATATACCATTACTGTGCTAAGTCAAAGGTCCATAATCTGAGGGGCCTGCACCCGATGTGGCTCTACAGAGAAAGCTGGCTGCAGCATTAATGAAACAGTGAGTCAAGTGTCAAAGAACCATAAGTAAGTACCAGTCTACATATCTGAGATGGGAGATAGACAAGAGATAGAAAATTGAATTGCAAGGGACATTTCAGTACTGTATAGTATACTTTTGGCAAGTTAGAGCATCTTCATTCCTCCAGAGTACAGTATGTCAGGAATCAGTACCAGATGAACAAAAATAATGGTGGCCTGTTGCTTGGAATAGTTTGGAGGAATCAGTTGCTCCAGATTTACCAACACTGTACTATCCTCTTAATCCTAAATCAGTATTGATCTGTTTACTGTAGCTGACCGTGAACATTCACAGTTGACTTAATCAAGAATAACTGTGACAGGTCGATTCTCACCACCCAAGGGTTAGGAGTCATGGATCAACCAATCAAATGTAATCAGTTGTTAACTACAAAAATAAAGACAACCCGGTATAGATACTACACATCTCATTCCTGAAAAACAGAAAAGATTCTTAACATTGTACAGTAAAGAGGGATAAATGTGTGACATACAGAATTCATAAAGCATCATTAATACTGGAAACTGCGTTGAGTTGCCATGTCTTCCAGTAATACCCTCAACTCCTCGTCTTCAAACCTCCCCTCGAGACTGCAAACAAGAAATATTCACACGTATAATACAGTATATTCAAAGATGATTGCAGTGTGTCAAAATAAGATACAGGCCAAATTAGATTGATATAAGACCATTTATACAACATGAAATACATATGTAACTTACATGCTTAGGTACTAAATTCTTTGAGTGATCAGTAAATGTACAGTATTTCCCATGTACAGCACAAGCTGAAGAAGAGTGAAGAAGAATGACAAATCATGCAAATTATGCTCTGAAGAGCTCAAAATTTTCCTGAATTTTCACTAAAAGTGCCAACTCGCTGAAACTCTTAGACGAGCTTTTAAAAATTGAATGTAACTTCTATTTCATGAATTTCCTGGATATCCAAACACTAGTTAAACTGAGTAAGGATTAAGGTCAGGGTTAAGTGGGAGTACAGTAGGAGGGATGAAAGGGGGATCAAGAGGGAGGTGGCAAGTGGAACATTAAATGATATCGAGTATAGTGAGGAATATAAGAGGGTGGGTGAGGTGCTGGAGGAAGCAAGGCTGGGTATAGAGGACGGAGTGGGAGTGAATGATGTGTATGAAATGTTTAAAATACTAGTGATGAGGACAGCAGCAGAGGTAGTGGGATACAAGACACAGAAGAGGGGCAATAAAGAGAGTGCATGGTGGTTAGAAGAAGTGAAAGTTGCAGTAGAGAAGAAAAGGAAGGCTTATCAGAGAACACTGCAGAGGAATTTGTCAGAGGAGGTGAAAGAGAGAATACAAAGTATGTAAGAGGCAAGTGAAGAGGATGTGTAAACATGGAAGTATGGAAGGAGAAATTAGGGAGAGAGCAGTGAGGGGTAGAAAGGTCATAGGATCACTGGGAGGATTTTGATGGGTAGAAGTGTAAGTATGGAAGTAAAAAGGGGACCAAGAAATAGTATAATCCTGCCAACACTGACATATGCGTCAGAGACATGAACATGTAGTAGGGCTCATCAGTCTAGAATAGGTGCAGTGGAAATGAGTTACCTGAGAGGAGCATGTGGACTTACCAGGTGGGATGGAGAAAGTAATGAGTGTGTATGAGAGATGTGGTATGAGTGAGAAGGCAATTGGTATTGAGTGTGGAGTGGTTGCGAGCGTAAAGCGTAATACACTGAGGTGGTTTGGACATGTGGAGAGAATGCAAGGTGATGATTTTGTAAAGAAGGTGTATGGAAGTGAAGTTGTGGGACCTGGTGTGAGAGGCAGACCTCCGGTTAGGTGGAACAACAGAGTGGAAGAATATGTAAGGGAGAGAAATGTGAGGGGCAGAGTAGGGTTTGACCAAGTAAGGAGAGAGTGTTGGAGCAGGGAAAGCTGGAGACACTTCAGCTGTGGCCACCCCCTTGGGGGGAGTTCCTGGGGGGAACGAGGCGTCAGAGTTATAGATAGATAAATATATAGTTCACTGGGATATTGCAGAACTGTTAATAAGTACAACAGAGAATTACTGCAAGGCAACACGAATATCTCTAACCAGCTATAGAGTAAAAGAGGAAGCTGGTAGTCATAAGCAGAATATGGTAATAGAAAATACAAGAGCAGAACTGCCCACCTTGGTATGAGAGCCTTGGCTTCCTCTGGTGTCTCAGGGCAAAGGTTGGCGAGGGCAGCCAGCTCAAACTTGTGCAGCTTCTTCTGGTTGAGCAGTTCTCTGATAGCTTTGATGGTGGTCCGGTTTTTGAATTTGGAAAACCGCTCGCAATAGTTCAGTGTCTTCATGAAGCGCTGTGGGAGGTTGAGATTCAACTTGATAATACTGGTACAGTGAATATATAAATATAAATATATTTTCTTTTTAGTGAAAAGGAAAATACAAACAAACAAAATAAAGACAAGTTCCACCTAATACTCATGTAGATGATTACTGTATTTACAAATTGAACAACAGAATTAATTCACAAAATGTACTGACTGATATCACCTGGAAGGCAATTGATATAGTTTCAGCAATTTAAATAAAATATATTAATAGTTTTATATCATGATTAGCATTGTATACAGTACAGTGCTATAACCACCAGTGAGAGTTCAGTACAGTAGGTTTGCATATTGCCCGTGTTCTCAATACGTGTTTCACCAATTGTGCAATGAACCCCCAAATCAGCACCTTTTATTTTCTTATGTGTGATGCTTCCACCGAGTGCGTTTTTGTGGCCAAGAGTGGCCCAAATCCGCAGCCGTTCCCTGAAGTGCGTCTAAAATTGGTTTGTATATATATATATATATATACACAAATAATATACAAAAAAAATAATTATACAGTACAGTATATAAACAGTATATAAAAAATTGTAAAAAAAACAAAAATTGAACCAAGAGGTGTATGTGCTTGGGTTACCTCAGTCAGCTCTTGTTCCTCCTCGGCATTTTCATTGGTCTGCTTGCGGTGCTCCAATAACATGTGAACCTCTGAGATAAGCAGCGTCTCAGCTTTCTCAAATTCTGAGGGCAAGAGTGGTGTTGTTGGGTTAAACACGCATATGTATCCACATTCATCCTATATCTAACCTTTTAACACTAATGGCAGAGACCTTGCATTACACTAACCAACCATGATAAGGCTGTAATAAGCAAACCCACAGAATAGTACATATCAAATCGAGACATACCAGTACAGGACGCCAGTACTTTACACAAAAACACTATCTCCAGGTTATGTGATGGTAGAGGTACAGTTGGCCTCACTCCCGTAAGGGAAACACAGCTTTGTCAACTCTGGTCAAGATTGTAATCCCAAACCACCAGCTCGAAGTACTCATTGGTGGCAGTGAATAGAGCTAACAACTAGTGGTTTAGGGTTACCATTTCGGCCAGAGTTGACAATGTTGTGTGGCCTTCAAGGGTGTGCGGCCAACTGTACAAGATGGAAAACAGATGCAGATGCAAGAGGACAGACAGAGGGTGGGGTAAATAACACTGAGAACAGAATGGGGATAAGAGAGGTAATACTAAGAAGAGAGTAGCAGAGATAACACCAGGAAGAGAGTACGGGATTTTCAGGAAGATGATGACGATAGTATAACAAATACATACAGTATTGGATTTTTTGACAAACATCGGGCAATAACAGAGTAAAAAGAATACCAAGATCAAAGTACATCAATAAAGCAATTGTCCTTTCACAATCACATGAATTATTGTACAAGTGTACCAATTTTGTCTAGCCTACTGTACCCATATAAAATAGGCTAGTCTAAAATGTCACTCAAAAATTAAACTAAGCAAAGAATCTTACTTACCAATATATATATCAGACTAAAGAGACTGCAAGTCGGGGAACTAGGGATCAATTTCCCACAACATAATAAATAGCATACAAATGTAGGTACCAACTGATGGGCATACCGAGTTAAAACCCGCACTTTTCACGATTACAATATTTAAAACAATTCACTCAGCAATATAAGCTCCTGGACATCCTATTGCATCCTAGTGCTGCTGATTGTTTGCTCCTAACAGGATGGCACGTCTTGGCACAGTTGATCTTTCACTCCAAATCTCAGCATGCTTTTCCTCCTATTGCCCTTAACAACTTGATCATTTGTATCTCAGACCCATATTTGTATTTGTAGCAGCTACCGTTCGATACCATTACCTAAGCACTACATATCTTGTTTATCAACAATGCACAACAGTTGACTGTATTGTGACTATCAGGTCTGGACCAAAACACTGATATATTAATTAATTTGATATTCCCAGCAACCCTTATTTTTTTGTTAGTTAGATTTCCTAATAAACCAGATGGATACTGAATACTGTACAGTATAAATTATTGTAGTTTACAGGAGAAAGATGTACTCCAGGATTTAGTCAACCACACAATAAAAGTATAAAATCATTTCCTGAACCTTGTAAAAATCCCTTATAAAGAAAAATACACATACTGTATGCATGTTTTCAAGAACAGATAATTGACAAGATAAATAAAAGTTTCAGTATAGCAAAAAAATAAATAAAAATAAATACACTTTTAATATCCAGCCCACAGGCAAGAATAACTGTGGCCAGTATGACAGCATGGTTAAGGCCACATGGCTTTCAAATCCTCGTCAAACTGTTGTAATTTGTGGATTACCTTGAAATATTTCTGGGTGTGGATACCATAACCACAGTACATCCCACATACCATGGCTTGGAATCTTAACCGATATCATTGATTGGTATTCATTATTAGCTATCCTTATAAGTGGATAACATGGTTGTTTTTCCAATTGAAAAAACAAACAAAAAAACTTGTTTGTTGTGTTTCCATAACAAGCCGCCAGTTATGGTATGGATTTAACTCCACCCTATTTTCTCCATTTTATTGTCATCACAATTAAAAATAAAATTTAAACACACAAAACTTGCCACTATGTACAGTCCCCGACAAAACCGACGCCCCTCTCCTTGACCCATACGAAACCCGCAACCACTGCTTCAGTGTGGGGGAAAGAGGAAGCAGAGTTGGTTTTATGGTAATTATATGAAAATAATCCTAGTATGGAAACAGAAGCTTGTGCTTCTGGTTCAGTGTACCTCAAGGCGAGGGGCGTCGGTTTTGTAGGGGACTGTACTTGTACAGTATATCAAGAATAGGTGACATCATACTAAACCCAGCAAAATTTCATAAGATAGTTGCGTGAAGTGCAGTTATAAGGTAGACAAGGAAGGGTACGATTCTCAAAATATGTCGCTGATATTTCAAGTTGTTTCAATACTAATTTTAAACATCTGGGCCTATTTTCAGAAACCCGAGTGATTCATATAATGAGGGTTGTTCGTACAGAATAAATTCAGTTATAATAAACAATTATATTTACAGTCAATTCACATTACAATAATTACATATCATAGAGTACAGTATCATGAGCATGTTCAAACTATCAACCTGCAATAACTATAATATGATGATAAAACAAGTTGTCCACATAAGGCTGAGCCTGGGACTCCTCATATTTAAGTCATGACGATGGAACTGGAAACCAACTGTACAGATAGGAACAAAAGGGTACACTTGTAACATTGCAATTGTAACGATATCAGTGAGGGTGTTGAAACACACACCACACACCCCATCCCCTTACTCAAGAGAGAGGGTTACTGCTCACTTGTCTGTGAGAATCCCTAGCAGCAAGCCAAGTTGCAGGTGAAGATGATAACTACCGAGCAGCGTGTGTGTGCATAGCTAGAATGAGTGAATCTCCAGTCACTTTTTGTGTGGAGGGTGAATCAGGCCCTGGTCCAAAAGGTAATCATATATCTTTCTAATTTTGTTTACATCAATTTTGATTAGTGTGCGCGCTTGTGCCAGCCTGAGGCCACCAGCTTTCTTACACTCTTCCACAAAAAATATCTTGAACCTTTTAAAATCTTCAGGTAACAATCTCAACTCTGAGCACAAAAGTCGCTCTGCCTCACTCAGTGTGTTGTACCCAGGCATGCCAGAGATGTTAAGGGGCTGGGAGATGCGGCGGTTAGGAGTAGCTGATGTAACTGTGGGGTGTGTCATGTTGGAAGGCAGGACACTCCATTGTTCCCACCCCACTCCATCCTGCGCCACCACCAAATTTCGTCTCTCTCTCCGTGCCACCTCCCTCCGCCGTCGCAATGTCTCATAGGTCAATGCACCGCGGTGTCGAGTCAGACCTGCACCTCTCCACTCCATCAAGTCCATAATCTGACGCTTTAATTCCGATTCATAGTGCAGCCCCTCCAATAACATGTCCAGATTGAAGGCAGTCAGGAGTGGCATGATTCGGGGCAGAACATCAGCAAAATCTCGAGGAAGGTATTGGCGGTGGCGAGCCATCAACATCCCAGTCTTGGACTGGGCCATCAAGCCATGTTCTCTTATAATATGCTTACGAGAGTGTCGATGGGCCAAGCGGTGACGGTAGATATCGAGGAGTGTTGCTTGGATTACTGGACCCAGAGTGTCAGGAGGGTCACTGTGAAAGAGGTTGGTATCCAGGTCACTCACAATTGCCTCCGCCTCACTCTCAGTCTCTGTCTCAAAATCTCCCCGAGCAGGATTGTAGCCAGCCAGGTCCCGGGCTAATGCTGACCCTGGCAGTGGGCGGGGTGGGTCCTCTCCCCCACCCTGGTACTCTACAGGCTCTGGGGGACTGCGTGGTTGTAAAGAGGGACTATCCAGCACATCAGCCAAGGCAGGGTGACTAGGGGTGAGGTAACAGCGGTTGTAGTGGGCACGGCACTGGTCAGGTGTGCGACCAGGCAGGCGGCGACTCACTTCTTCCCAATTACCCAAACCACAACTGGCTAGGGCGTCAAGTAGCCCCAGTTCCTCCCGAGCTTCCCACCCCTCCTCCAAGACCCCTATCTTTGATTGTGCCACCCAGTAACTGTGGTCGCTTCTGTGGTTCTCAAATTCTGCACCTCGGCTAAAGCACCGCAGACAAACATACACATCAACACACTCCCCACAACAAATGTATGCACCCTGCACCTTTGCACCACAGTGGTCACAGTGCACTTCCTGGCAGCCTACAATACCCTCTGTCCCTTTCTGACATGAGTCAACCAAATCTGTTTTGTTTTCCACACCACCTTTCTCAAGTTCACTTGCCTTGTCCACCCCAACTGTTCTCTCTGACATAACAGTCTTTATCACACCTGTCCTTTCCAGTACACCAGCCTTGCCCACATGAAACCTGTCCCCCCCTCTCACCATACTTGCTTCACTCTCTATGACACTTGCTTTAGACCTTTCCACCATGCCTGCCTCGCCTGCCACACCTGGAACATGGCAGAGGGAGGAAAATTTAGTGTTGATCCTCAAGTTCCATCTGATTTCACATTAGTACAACTTTTGGTCAAGTGTTTCTCAAACAAAAATTTGCATTCACAGACCACTAGTGAAGCAATGAGGAGTGACTGGGAATTCACTGTGCTTGCAACAAGCTAATGCCTTTACAGTATTTCAAATATATAAATCACCTACATTGCAAATAAAAAATTGCATAGCATATTACTAAATGCAGTCATTACTTCTGTATCTCAGCCCAAGCTTGCCTTCAATAATTTCTACTCATCAACTGTACACTTATATACCACAACCAGTGTACAAACAATATATCCGACCAGTGACGGATTATGCAAGCCCTGCCTGGGCCTCAAACTTCACTGAAACTCAACTCAACGCTCTTCAGACCATACAAAATAGAGCCCTAAAGATAATCACAGGATGCACAGCTACCACACCTACAGACCACCTACATCATGAAACCAAAGTCCTCAAGATCAAGGATCACCTTGACAAGAGAGGCACACAAACACTTGCTGCTACACTACATGGCAGAACACACCCACACATTTTTTTTTTTTTTTTTTTTTTTTTTATATGTTCCGACACTGGACATAGGCTTAATCAAGCCCGTTTCCGTGGCCCAGGTCAACTGCTACTCACACACACACGTCACGACTTCCGAACTGGTACCCAGCCACAGAGGGAGGGAATTGAGGGTTATTCCCAAATACTGCAGCTGTTATGGTACCAGCGAGGGTGTTTTACGACGTTCGGTGGCCTTATAGTTAGTGCCTCAAACTCAAATCGGAAGAGTAAATATTCTCAGGCCCTCACCTGAGAGGATCGATCTCCCGACCTCTAGGATATGAGTCCAGAACACTAACCACTCGGCCACCTCCGGCCATGCCAAGGAACATCAAAACAACACCCAGTACACTATACCATACACAAATACTATCATCTTTTACACCCTGCCCACCCCAAACCAGTCTCCAGAAACATAACCATACTCAAATCACTCACCAATCCATCCAATCACTCAAGAACAACCCTCAGATGCTTGCACGACCTCCTGACATCTATCCTTCTGATTCCTCCCTTCCCCGTGAGGACAGTCTACCTGGCCAGGCTGCAATGTGGCCACCACCCGGCCCTTCTGACATATCAGAAGAATCTGGATTGAGCCATTGTGGATGCCTGTCCAGGATGCAACACAGCACCCCTTCCATTTAACACATTATGGAAGACTGCAATTCACACAACCACATTCACCAACAACACAACATAAACTCTCTGAGGGCACTATGGGAAAGCCAGGTTTAGGCCATGGCTTTCCTCAGGGGCTCGGTGCTGCTCAGCCACACAGCTTGAGGAAATTCAACAACAACAACTATGTGTCTCACATTTTATTAGGAGGCTTTCTGAATAGCTTTTACCTTTTATTATGGTAATTAAAATTATATGGTGAGGTGTCAAGAATTCCTCCTCTGTGTTACCTTACATTTTGAAAGGGGTGACATAATAGGTATGGGATGGTGAACTAGCACTATCTGATTAAAGAAAAGATCGAGCACCCAAAACTAACGGAGCCCACTGGAATTAGCTGGATCTTCAGATGACAAACCCTGAATAGACTGGACATGTGAATGTTGCTACACAAAATGTGAGGCATTAAAAATGTAACAAAGGAAAATAATGCATATGATACAGGAAGAGAAAGTTGTTGTATGTGGGCCTATGATGTGGATTACCAAGACAAAACTAAGGGGTACAGCTAATATATAAACTTTTATCATAATTTTCTTTCATTACCATACTCCTCTCAGTTCCTGACAAGGTACAGCCAAATTCAAAGTTCATTAAAACTTTCATTCCATTACTAGTAAACTTCCTAAGAAAAGCACAACACATATACAGTACAATATGTATCACCTGTTACTGTCAAAAGGGCTGCAATGATAGGTGTTCCATATCAAAAATTTGTTACATGTTTGTGAGCACCTTACAGAGAATACCAGCAGATAACCCACTAGACCCACTGGGTTATTCTCTACATAACCCTGAACATAAACATGAGTGTTTGAGACCATGTAAAGTGTTATGAATCGTCCAATGCTCATTTGGAATGCAAGTCTCTACGAAATTAGTATTACCACACATGGTAGACGAAAAGATATATTACCATACAATTTTGGCGACAACTGCTGCCCTCTTTGATGGTGACTTGCCCTCCCCCAAGATTGTCTCCAAAGTGACTCCAAAATAATGCCTTTATTTTGGAGATTGTTTTATTTTGTGGAAATACATTAAAAGCATGTATATTATTTGTTTTTATTTACCTTTGTATGTATTTACACTGAAATGGGAGCGTGGTTTTCCAAGTGGGTTTTCGCTTCCGTGTGCAATGTTGCCAGATGCAGGGATACATCCATGTTTTAGGCTAATTTTAAGTCCACACTGGGAAATTGTATGAATAATGTTCAATTACTAGCCTAGTTGGGCAGGAAATTCAATCATTTAAAATTGGGATAATTAATTTTTTGATTACCAGACGAAATAACTTGACCAAATCTAACCTAGACTACAGCTACCTTCGGGACCTAACCTAATGTACTTCAGAACCTAACCTAGTGTCCTTCGGGACCTTTAAAAATAAAATTATTCTGCAAAGGAGACCTGATAACACTGTCCGCCTGACCTCAATTCGTCCCTCCGTTAAATAAATGTTCGAATTTTAAAATTGAGATACCTAACAAAGAATACATTTTCACAAGATAATTCCACTGGGTATTGATAAAGGTAACCGAACCCTACCTAACCCTGCCTAACCTCATCCAATCCAACCTAACCTAACCTAACCTAACTAAACCCTACCAAACCTAAGCAGTAGTCACTGCCGCACATTATAAAAATATTTGCCAGGAAAAGTAGCAAAATGCATTGAGTAAAAAAAAAACAATGTACCATAATATAGGTATTTTGGTAAATTTTCCGAGATACACATGTGCAATTTTTTCAGACAAACATAGTTTTCCTATAGCTTTTCATGTGATTCGTTCGATTTTACATCAATTTATTGTGCAAATATCCTGTTTTGGCCATATCCCACCATCCAAACAATCTTGGGAATTGTTTCCGAATTACACATGTGTGTATATCTAATTTTCACCGTGATATACGTTCTTATGGTCAAATTTCCGTAAGTTTGATATAGATCTTACCTTGCGCAACTCCCGGTAGTCTGATAAGGGTAGGTCCCGATAGTCTGTTAAGGTTAGGTCCCGGTAATCTGTTAAGGTTAGGTCCCGGTAATCTGCTAAGGTTTGGTCCTGTTAGTCTGCCACAGTTCAGATTAGGTTAGGTCAGGTCTGTCTACTTCTAAGACAAACTAATACTATTTGTGCTCGCCAAAAATTGCCAAAAGCTGGGTGATGGGGTATGGCCAAAACAGAATATTTGCACAATAACTGGATATTAAAATTGAACGAATAACATGAAAACTATAGGAAAAACTATGGTTTGTCTGAAAATCTTGCACATGTGTAACTCGGAAAATTTATCGGTATTATAAGGCAATTAAAAAAAACACGGTATTTATTGAAAGAATTACCGTTTTGCAGCAGTGTTGCCAGATCCGGCTGAGTCCCAGTATTTTGCCCAAGTCATTTATTGTACTTTATCACGATTATTTCCGGGTAGTTTGCCCAGGTTAGGTTCCGGTAGTCTGCCCAGGTTAGGTCCCGGTAGTCTGATGCGGTCTAGGTTAGGTTAGGTCAGGTCAGGTAAGGTCAGGCTAATTTCAAAGTGCCCCATTTGAATATGCCCTATTTGCAGAGGAAATGCCATAGAAGAAAATAGTCTTAGAATGGTCTAAATAAGTGGGTAATGAAGGTAAAAAACCTTACGCAATAACGGTAATTCATTCAATATTTACCAAAAACACACATAAAAAAACAGCATTAACTCTGAAATAACACCTAAAGTCATCTTGTATGCAATATAATATAAGGATACCCTCCAGCATGTTATTACTACAGAACCAATAAAATATAAGCGTACCTTCCAGCATGTTATTACCACAGAATCGGTAAGCAATCAACGTAACACCATGGTCCGTATTCAAGAACATTCATGGTGTATACGATGGTGTGTTACCGGTACGACGACTCCACGGACAAACAACAGAGCCGTTGTACCAGTACCACGCCATCGTATACACCACAAATGTTCTTGCATACGGGGCCCCATAATACCTTTTGGAAATTGTAACTCGGTGGCGTCCTCTTCAGTGTTGTCATTCCCCTGCTGAGCTTCGGCCATCCTGTTGATTTATACTTGTACGGGAATTATTTTTACCACGATGGATAAGGTTATAATAGTATGGTGTCTAAGGTTATAATAGTATTGGTGGTGGTGTTAAGGTTACGGTATGGTGTTGTGTCTAAGGTTATATTAGTATGGTGGTGGTGGTGTTTTGTGACCCGATTGATATGGTTATAATAGTATGGTGTCTAAGGTTGTAATAGTATGGTGGTGTTGTTTCTAAGGTTATATTAGTATGGTGGTGTTGTTTCTAAGGTTATAACAATATTGGTGGTGTTGTTAAGGTGATAAGCTAGGTTATAATATCAGTGTTGAGTCTAAGTTAGGGGTCTTTGGAAGCCTTTTTATACGATTGATAAGGTTAAAATAGTATGGTGTTGTTGTTGTTTTTAGAGTAGTATGGTGGTTGGTGTTTAAGGTTATAGCAGTATGGTAGTATTTAAGGTTATAGTAGTGTGGTGCCGTGCTTGTGTCTTGCCGCTTGTGTGGAGAGTTGTCGTCGTCGTTGTTGTTTGTTTATAGTTGACTGTTGATAGTCACAAAGAGCAAGACAAATTTTTTTCATCGGCGCTCGCATTTTTATATATGATATTTCAATAATAGTTGTGTTGAGAATACATTAAATAAATTAATAATAATTCATAATAGGGACTAAATTCATTAAAAACTTACAACATTTAGGCTTATCATATTTTGTTTATTTGCTTATCCTTTTTAAAATTTAGTGTGTGTGTGATCATTAAATATGAAAGTTAGAGTTAGTTTGGGTCAGGGATTACTTCACTTATGATTCTGAAAACAAATTTTTCCTCACTGATACAAATCTGCTGTTCACGGTGAACTATCTGTTTCATTTGTCAACATTAACAGTGTTTTGGCAGTAATGAAAATTAAAAAAAAAATCTGGTCAAAAATTTTCGATTTTTTTTTTATTGTAGATTTTGAACCAGCGTGTCTTGCTGTATATCGAATGGACATTATTTTTGGATTTTTCGAACATTTATTTTTTCATTTTTTTTTTAATTCCCATTTTTTTCAGATTCGGAATCAACGTGCCTCAAGACGTGGAGATTTCAATTTTCAGCAATTTTGTAAATAAAAGGACAAATTTAGTTTTTCTACCCATTACAGTGACTGTGAGGCACTACGAACCTCCATCCACCAATTACATACAGTACATATAGTTGCTTCAATTGATACACAGTTCTGAACGTATTCATGTAAATATAATTCCAGCCACGATTGTACATCAACATACTATTGAGAAACTATATTGTAGATATCACGGTCCATAGAATCTCTGGACCCTAGTAGATATCATAAACAGCTAAGAATCATCGCGCCTTGGAGTTACAGTGTACGTAAATGGTAGGTAAGGATGCTTTAGCAATATATTTGGGCTTTGTCATACATATTATGGTAATTTATTGTGTAATTCGACCACAGTAAATATAAATATTCATTCTATAACAAAATATTTAGTAACAAAGGTCCTGTGCGTTACTAGTAAAAAAAATCCGACTTAAAATTAATCAGGATAAAGGAAAGCAGACGGAAGTTGAGTGTTGATTACTACTGGCCGCTACAGACGCCGCCGTCCGAGCGAGCCAGAGAAGGACAACACGAAATAACACTTATAGTGGTCTATCCTCCTCCAGTACTAGACTCCTTGCAAAAGTACACAGGGTGTCCATAAATTATCTGAACTGAACAGATTGATACTATGATATATAGCCTACAAATCAATCTGTTCAGATAATTCATGGATGCACAGTCACGATCAAATAACCACCGACACTTTCCTTCCATCGTATAGTAAATGTCTTGGTAATAAAGAATAGCACGTGTATGATTTTGCAGTACCTCATAATAATAATTGAGGGGGTTGAGTTGACGTAAGGTGTTGTATGATTATATTTTGATATGATAACGATTTATTTGCACGATGGAAGGAAAGTGTCGGGGGTTATTTGATTGTGGCTGTGCACTGCTGAACCAACTGGAAAAGGCAGTCAAAATAGATGAAACGAATGGAGCCAAACTAGAAAGTGTCAATTGCAGCATATAAAGATGGCAAACTCCTGCTACATGTTTGGTCACTCAACGTACCAAGAACACCATGCCAGAATCATTTTTATACATGCGATTGAGACACGAATAAGTAAAATTTCGTTTCTAAATGGCAAATGAGTTGATCAGCAAGAGAGAGAGAGAGAGAGAGAGAGAGAGAGAGAGAGAGAGAGAGAGAGAGAGAGAGAGAGAGGAAGTTCTGAATCATTAAGATTATCTTGATTATTTCCGCTCTTGAATCATGGGTGACAGTCTTTTTATGATAAGATTAGGGGTATCTTTTGAGAGAGAGAGAGAGAGAGAGAGAGAGAGAGAGAGAGGTACACATAAGACAAATCGAGATCACCCGTATTATATTGACATAATAAAATGATGGAAACTGCGAAGAGAATGCGTTTCAATACAGTATAATTTAATTTCTCCTTCTCTCTCTCTCTCTCTGCTCCAATTAATCATTAGGACATGTGGTGAATGATATAATATTGCTTCATTGATATGTGAGATCCTTACTCTTTTGTCTTGTACATACACAGTACACACGCTACCCCATCAAAGTCTTACCACTACTTCCACCTTCATTCTCCCTATTCTCCATCCTCTATTCTCTCACCTTCTCCATGCACCTCTGGCTCTCCTTCCACCCAGATAATTATACGATATGGCAGTTTGATAACACAGATACGAACCACAATAGAGATAAGGAGACAGATACATATAGAAGGCTTAAGTTTGATTACTGTAGTTCCGTCTTGAGATTGGTGAGAGAGGGAACCAGTCTAACTGTTATAGTGCTGACATCCACGACATTTCTCAACCGGAAGACCAACTTAATTCTTCGAGGGAGGAAAAGTACAGAGCAATCTCGGAATAGAAGGTCCTGATACCAGCCAAGCGAAGGGTACAGTCTGTCTGGCCTACCCTTAGTATACACTGTAGATGGCCAGTCACTTGTTGAATAATTAACCATTAACACCCAACCAGAGTGTGTGGCAGCCAACCTCCTGATACTGGGCGGAAGAAAGGAGAGGTTAGTAGTACGCTTTGTAAATCCACTTCAATTAAGGAAAGAGAAGATTGGGATAAAAATCATAAAACATTGGTGGAAAGTGAAGAGGTCAGAGATAGGGTGAGGTTACATGCAACAGGATGAGCTAGCAATATTTTAGGCGGTAATTTTGGTTGGTAGGGTGTGGGCCTTTTGAATAACCCACCCATAGTTATAGTTCTTTCTTGTAAAAAGAGAGAGAGAGAGAGAGACTAAACAGATCGCGCTCTCTTGTAGGTCTCTAACTATTTCAGATACGTATAGAAGGATCATTATCATTAATTGTGGCTGATGACAGTTAAAGACATAATGTAAAATATTCTGCTACGGTGAGCCAAGTCATGATTTACTTTACGATGGCACCACAAAGGCTTGGAGGGTAGAAGGTGAGGAAGAAGAGTTGAGATGGAGAAATTACTCAGATGAAACATGATAATTGCAGTGGCTGCCAGAGAAGGAAGTGAAAGATGGAATGTAGAGTAGGTTGATCAAGGCAGAAGGAAAGAAGCAGTGGAAAAGAATATAGATAGTCAGTCTGTTGAAAAATCTATAATATTCTTTCATGCTATCCAACAGATGAAGCTGAAAATCCTGTATATGAGTATTTTGATGACAAGAATGACGGCTTCCTTCAACTTAGATGCAAAGTTGCGGATACCGTTGTCAAATCCTCAGCAAGATAATGATGATAGAGAATCCTATTTTGGATATACAGTCGCTCTCCACTCATCTGGTAACTCTGCTTGGTGAGTGTCTTTATTTGCATAAGTTTTACAGCATAATTAGACATAATAATATATGGTGATAAACTTTTCAACTGCTGTATATTCGCAGACCAATTGACCACTATAAAGGCTGAATGAAGACGGCACCTCCTTTCTTTTATGGATATATAATAATAATAATAATAATAATAATTATAATAATAATAATAATAATAATAATAATATTAAAAAGTCGTATAGTCAATTTTGAACAGTAACTTCCGCAGTATCGTAATTAATAAACGTAAATAGCTCAATTAGGGAATTTGCAAGAATAATTTTCAAATCAAAACACTATTACTTCCTGAAAGACCAACACTTTTTTTTTTTTTTTCCATGCAGGGCTTTTATTGGGGCCCCGCGAGCCAATGGGAGCTCAAACCCTGACGTCACAGAAGAAGGCGCCCTGTACCGTTGTCGACTGTGGGGGAACCAGAATGTCGGGCTGTGCGAGAGAGTACCTGTGGGGACGAAAGGTAAGATGTAAACACGATCCAAATAAGGTGTACAATATGATCATCGTCACGTAATATACACAGTTGCCAGAACCGATATCACACAAATAAAAAAGGGCTTTGTCTGGGGGGGGGGGGAGGATTAATTAAGGGGACATTACAGTGTTGGTATATCTGGAGCAACTGATTCCTCCAAACTATTCCAAGCAACAGACTACCATCACTTTTGATCATCTAATCCCGTTTCCTAACATACTTTGGAGGAATCAAGGCACTCCAAATGTAACAAAAGTGTATTACCCCCTTAATTTATATGACCGACTGTTTTGTGCAATATAAAGAAACCACGGTGCAGAAATTTCACTCTGACTGCATGTGCCCCCTTATGGTTCATTGAGACCCTTCACAACACTCCTTCCTTAAATTTCTACTGGATGAGATTATTTTTATAGGAGGGATCCACGTCTTCCCACAATGATGTTGGAAGGAAGGCAAAAACTTATTATTATTTTTTTTTTTTTTTTTTTATTATTATTATTAATATTATTATTAATATTATTATTATTATTATTATTATTATTATTATTATTATTATTATTATTATTATTGTCGTACATGGCATACACTACACTTCTGAAGTTCTGACCATTGTTTCTGGATCACCATTACAACAATAATATTACCACAGGATCTCTTCAACCCACACAGGCATCGACGGCCAACAAGGGTACAGGGAGCTGAAGAGTTTTAACTGGCTGGGAGGGTCACTAGATGTCTCCAGCGATGGTCCTGATCCTGTGATTACGGTAGGTGGTTTGGATAGCTATAGATAGTAATGTTGGTGTATAATTATAGATGTGGTGGTGTTGGTGTATATAGTTATAGTGGTGTTGGTGGTGTATATAGCTGTGGTGATGGTGGTGGTGATAGCTAACTCCCTCTTCCCCCACATCGTTCTCTCTCCTTCATCACACATTTAACCCTCACTCTACCCATTCATTCAACCCCCTCTTCTTCCACTCATCACTCTCCCTCCCCACTCATTCAACTCCTTTTCCCCACTCAATACTCTCCCTCCCACTTATCCAACCCCTCTTCTCCCAATCATCACTCTTTCTCCCACTCATCCAATTGGCCCCCTCTTCTCCCAATCATCACTCTCCTTCCCCCTCATCCAACCCCTCTTCTCCCAATCATCACTCTCTCTCCCACTCATCCAATTGGCCCCCTCTTCTCCCAATCATCACTCTCCTTCCCCCTCATCCAACCCCTTTTCCCCACTCAATACTCTCCCTCCCCCTCATCCAACCCCTTCTCCCCATCACCCAACCCTTTCTCCTCCAGTCATCACTCTAACTCCCCACTCATCCACCTCCCTCTCCACCTCCCCAGACGTGCAGTTCGAGGTGGCGATATGAATTGACCTATGATGCTCGCTACTTCATGAATGGTGCCTGCTATTGGACCTCTCTGGATGACCTCACCTCACCTGACCTTAACTCAGACACCTGGAGGAAGGTCTACTCTCTCTTAGACTACGGTATGTGTGTGTGTACTCTCAGACTACGGTGTGTGTGTGTGTGTGTGTACTCTCTTTCAAACTACGGTGTGTGTGTATGTGTGTGTGTGTGTGTGTGTGTGTGTGTGTGAACACAAAAGAAAATAACATTGCAATTGCTAACTTGATAGTAAACTGGTAATCCTCAAGTAAGTGCAGTTTTCCCAAAAAATTTCGGCCGGTAACACCCTCATGGATCTCATTTCCATTCTGATTCGTAAGAGTATATATGTTACAGTAAAATCTTCAAAACAGTAAATTTGTAAATTTCCTTGATTTTCCAGAAAATTTACAAAGTGACTGTTTCAATCAGTAAATTTACAAAATTACTAAAATTTGTAGGAAATTTACAAATATATTAATTTCAGGAGCCAGTAATTTTACAAAATTACTGATTCATCGATTATGATTTTTTACACAAACGAGCAGAAGCACACATCATCTAAAGTCATATGATCCAATTTATTCACAAAACAGGATTAAAAAGAACATAATGATCTAATTTATTCATAAAACAGGATTAAAAAGAAAATAAATGTGTGGGGGGGGGGGCTTGCACTATGGTAGTGTCAACATACTAGGCTACTTATTTGGACATGTCAGACTGGAGTGACATTTGGAGTTACACTTGAGGTCGTTTCTGAAACAAGAATATTTATTTGTTCCGCATCTCTTTGCCCCACGCACACAGTTACATTTTGTGAAACCTTGCCCACCTGATGCTGATTCTGCTATGACGGCGGAACGCAAAGAAATTACTTTGTCAAGACAGATATCCTCATTGTTCAACAGTCTTTGAGGGCATAAATCAAACTGATTTCGGGAAAAGCCCCCTTTTAGCACACCAGCTTTCACCCCAATAGTGTATGTGTCTGTGGAAATGTCTCTATTCAAAATAACACCTAGAATGTTCCTGGCATCACCTCTGCCACGGTCTACCAAGGGCAGTTCGAAGCAGTTTAATGATTCATCGATAACGATCAGTAAATTTGTAAATTTCCTACAAATCTTAGTAATTTTGTAAATTTACTGATTGAAACAGTCACTTTGTAAATTTACTGAAAATTCTAGGAAATTTACAAATTTACTGTTTTGAAGATTTTACTGTAACATATACAAACCTAACCTAACCTTACCTTACCTAATTTAACCTTACCTAACCTAACCTAACCTAACCTAGCAAACAACCGGGTCGAAAATGTCAAATCCGACTGAACAAAGAAACAAAAATAGACATAGAAATAGAATCACAATGGGATTAACACCGAGGAGAGTTCAGATAATCATTTTGGGTCAACCATTGGTTGACAATAAATGGATAATGCTTTAGTCTAACAAGAGAACGAAGAAAAAAAAATTATGGGCTCGTGTGATACCCTTTAATTAACCTGATACTTTTAGATTGACCAGACACCGAAGTAAAAAAAAAAAAAAAAATTGGGCTCTTGTGATACCTTTACTTACTGACACTTTAGTTTGAAAAAAAAAAAAAAAAAAAAAAAAAAAATTGGTGCTCTTGTTATAACCTGATATTTTTCCACACACCTTTCAGACCACCAGGTGACACTGGACCCAAACACGGGCTCCTACATCTACAACTACCAGTACGGTCAACTCGGGATTTCGGCACACGTCCTCTCTGTGAGTCCTCCCTTCCCTTTCATTGTTATTATACCCTTCGAGGTGGAGCGATGTTTTGTTTACTTGATGACTTTCGGGTGAGGGATTTTTTTTTTTTTTTTTTTTTTTTTTTTTTTTTTTTTTTTTTTTTTTTTTTTTTTTTTTTTTTTTGGTGCATATGATGATGATGATGTAAAGGTTGGGCATATAATAACGTCTTTCACTGATTTGAGACAATATACAAAACCTTTCGCTTGGTAGAAACATGCTATATTTTATAATGTCTTAGCGATGCTCAATGTCTCACCATCAGGGAAGGTCTGTGTGCCCAACCTGTATATTTGTCTTCGCCTTTAAGTTTTAAGATGATATTTTTTAACCCTCCTGACCTCCTTAGTACCCTAGCTGTTAGTTTTAGAGTCGTGTGTTTTGTATTAGATTATTGTTTTTCCAAAGGGGTGGGAGATGTAATACAGACAATAGTATTAATAGCCAATGGAGAATTCATGAGAGTTTTGTTAGTCCTGTGCTGCAATAAGTGTGGTGTGTTTACAGGATGGGGCTGGACTACTGCTGGGGGCGCCTGGAGTGTACCAATGGAAAGGTGACTAAAATTATATTCCTCCTCCTATACGTGCAATCGCAATCCAAAATTTGTATCCAGGTCTTGTTGAAGTTTCGAATCATTTGACTTACTTTTGAACCAATTACAACGCTTATCCTGTTTCATATTTGTATCCAGCCAGGTCTTGTTGAAGTTTCGAATAAATTGACATACTAGTGAACCAATTACAACGCTTATCCTGTTTCATATTTGCTTGAGCTCGCTTAATACTCGATCAGGCTTTTTGAAGCAAGCCTGGATACATATTTTGGATTGCGAGTGTACAACAAAGGAACACAGCTTGGCTACATTACCACATTTTTAAGGGCCCTGTGATCGTGTATGAGACCTGGTGGCTTCTGATTCCACCTGACTATGCCACTAAACAAGCTCCTTCAATATTGGTAATGTTTCGTGGCAATAGTTGAAGGTCTCGTTAACCTCCAATTTTCTGACTACATCACGGGGTCCTTTAAAGAAGCGTTATACACAGCATGGCTATATTCAAGATTGTCCATATACACAAATAGAAAATGAGAACATAGCTGAAACATCCAATTTTCTATAACTATCCCTACAAGTATATGATTCACTTTCAAGGACGTCAGTTACATTATGATATATTATGCTAAACCTCCAAAGGGTACTTACTCACAAACATCAGAAATTTACACTATCGGTCAAAGTAAAAACCCGGCACAACTGGCACCCCTACCACTGACCGTCCCCTTGCCCCCACCCCTACCCCCTAAAGGTACCGTGGCAACTCTCAAACCCAAGGATGACTTTGGTATTATTGAGTCACGGCGACGGGAGGTGACACGCCAGGGGTCAAGCTGGGTCATCACTACGAGCGAGGTCATGGAGCCACTCGCACAGTCTCAGGATTACGACTACTATGGTAAGGCATACTTTAAGTGCGGTGTTGGTAAATCTGGAGTAAATGATTCCTCCAAACTAATCCAAGCAACAGGACGCCATTATTTTTGTTCTTCTGGTCCTGTTTTTTGGCATACTTTGGAGGAATCAATTTAAAAGTATACGATCCCCTGCGGACAGTGTAATTTAATAATATATCACTGCAAGCATTTTGAACCCATGAACTGATTCTGCCTAAATTTGCTTGTATTAATTTTCGCTCGTGTCTTTATAACATACATCCTCAAAAGTGTGACAAAGAACTACTGCATGCAACTGTAAACTAGGTATGGTCGCAGTGAATAACTTCTTGTCAACCAATTCGACAGACGAAGAGGAGTTATGCAAAATTTTAAGTTAATACCCTGCTTGCTGTCTCACCTTTCTATCACCTTTTTCTGGCGCTATATGACCTCGCTGTTGCGGCGCCTAATATCAACCAAGTAACGTACCGTATATTATTAACACCCACGATGCCATTATTCATTTACTGTCATTAGCCTACTGTTATCTTATCATTATTACTTATCATTATTGTATTATTAATTTTCCTGTGACCTTTCCTCCTCGTGCAGGCTACAGTGTGACCTCGGGCAGGTTCTGGGGTCAACACGACTCCTATGTGTCCTCAGCACCCAGAGCTGACCTGTACGGCAAGGTCAGTCACACACCTAAATTATATCACGCGCTCATCTTTCCTCGTATTCTGAACTAAACACTTGGGTCATCTTTTAACGAGCACATTAAATACATTCACTTTTACGTACACACAAAGAACCTGTTTTGTAACCGAAATATTTCAGTTCCATAGATAGTTGTAAGTACGCTAAAGTCTTATATAACATGACAGTAAACCTTGTAAAAATACAAAAAAATTACATTACCACGTGCATACCTGACTACAGTCCTTCCATATACAGACACTGTACTGTACATATTCAATAACCAACCAATTGTGGTGACAAATGTTGAAGGTTTACGTGGTAGGGAGCGAGTCAGGACGGGTGGAGTGGTTGACTACTGGGACACAAGTAGGGGCTGGCTTCGGAATGGTTGTGGCAGCTGGTGACGTCACAGGGGATGGAGTGGATGAGCTGTTTGTGGGTGCCCCTCTTTATGGTGAGTAGTAGTAGTAGTAGTAGTAGTAGTAGTTGTTGTTGTATATACATAATAGTCATATTTTTTTCCTCTTGAATACATCTGTCCACTATAAATATGAACTAGTGAAGGTGTTACAATAACTAATTAATCACTCAATCTTTCTTTCTCTTTCCAGTGAGGTCCGAGGTGTGGGAAGCCGGGACTGTGTTTGCGTACACTGTTGAAAATTTCGGGGAGCTGTCGCTCTCGGCACGGCTGGAGGGAGGAGTGAGGGATTGGGTGGAGACGGGAGGAGGAAGGTTCGGGTCAGCTCTCACCGTCATTGGAGACTTGGACCGTGATGGGTTTAATGGTGAGGCAGGGGAAAGTACGAGTATATATGTATATATCACGGTCTAGGGAGGGGTCTAGGTAGTATCTCGACTGTGGTATATAATCGATCGAAAGTCCTGCATACAGAAAATCGTTGTCAGGAAAATTTTACACTTATTTGAATGTGTGAATGAATTCCGTCCAACCCAGGCCAACTCATGGTCATAATTATTATAGCTCATACTTTGGCTACAGCCTTACAAGTATCAGGAGAGCGCTGTCCTTTGCCAACCACAACATACTTTACAGTTCGGAACGAGTCTCGAACTTTGCCCGAGAACACACGACATTATAAACCTCTATATAGTAATCCAATTTCATTTTTCCTCCTCCTCCTGCACAGACTTGGCGGTGGGTGCTCCCTACGAGGACGGTGGTGGTGTTGTGTACATTTACCGGGGTTCTGAGACAGGTCTGGTAGTGGCACCTTCCCAGACCATCTCAGCGAGTGACATGGGAAGCGCTTTGAGAGGCTTTGGCTCGGCTATCTCTAGAGGCACGGACGTGGATGGGAACGGGTATATAGGTAAAATATCTCACTGATTATAGTAGACACGGATTGTAGGATGTTACTATAGTAGATATATTATGAAATAAGTATGGTCCAGGTTCCAGTATTCTTCCAGATGTCTTCTTCTTTTTCTTCCATTTCATCCAGCTTTTCTATTTCTTCTTATGTGCAGACGTGGCTATCGGAGCTCACGAGGGTCGAGGCGGCGTGATGGTGGTAAGGTCGAGGAAAGTCCTACACCTACACATGCACCTGGAGACGGACCAAAACATGCTGACCGAGGTAGGGGCCGTGTTCACCTTGGACGCCTGTGGGAGGTACTGGGGACACGCTCTGCAGGACAACTTGGGTACGTGTGTGGGTATTTGGTTAGGTTCTGTCAAGGCCTATACAGACTAGGCCGTGGGTTCTGTATACGTGTACAGACTCTTGTTCCACATAATTATTTTTCTGTCTTATAGCGTTATAGTTTGCTGGATATGACGGGATGTTGTTGATGATGATGATGATAATGATTTTCCTAATACTATTTATGCTACTACTACTACTACTACTACTACTACTACTACTACTACTACTACTACTACTACTACTACTACTACTACTACCTTTTATATTTGTACTATTATACACCATATAATTACCAATATATAGTAACATGTATAGAATGGTTGTGTCTTTATATTCTTACTGATTCCTAGGCTTGGTGTACGAGGGAAGGATAGACGGAGGTCAGAGCTTCCCGAGGGCAACCTTCCTCAGTACGGGGTCAGGTCAAGTCAAGTCAGAGGTCACGGGGAAGAAGGGTCAACAGGTGTGTCGGAACTACCAGGTCAAACTCAAGGTAGGTCACTGGACGATGTTGTGATGATAATGATGATAACGACGACGACGACATTGATAATAATAATAATAATAATAATAATAATAATAATAATAATAATAATAATAATAATAATAATAATAATAATAATAATAATAATAATAATAATAATAATAATAATAATAATAATAATAATAATAATAATAATAATAATAATAATAATAATAATAAAAATAATAATAATAATAATAATAATAAAAATAATAATAATAATAATAATAATAATAATAATAAAAATAATAATAATAAAAATAATAATAATAATAATAATAAAAATAATAATAATAATAAAAATAATAATAATAAAAATAATAATAATAAAAATAATAATTAATAATTAATAATAAATTCCTCACTGGACAGGAGAACATCGCAGACTTCCAAACTCCCTTACAAGTTACTTTCCACTGTGGACGGCAGGTGGAGGACACAGGTAAGTGGGTGAGGTTAAGGGTGGATGGGTGGATCTCGTGGGTGGGTCAGTTGCTGGAAAAATGGTTGAGTCTTTGAGTGGATAATAATAATAATAATAATAATAATAATAATAATAATAATAATAATAATAATAACCCTGACCACCACTACCAAAACAAACAATCAACCAACCAACCAATGAACCATCCAATAAACCCTGACCACCACCACTACCAAAACAACCAATCAACCAACCATCCAATAAACCCTGACTACCACCACCACGACCACCAATCCAACCAATCAACCATCCAATAAACCCTAACCACCACCACCAATCCAATCAACCAATCCAACCAATCAACCAGCCAATAAACCATCCAATAATCCCTTACCACCACCAATCCAACCAACCAATCAATCAACCAACCAGCCAATGAACCATCCAATAAACCCTGACCACCACCACCAATCCAAACAACCAATCAACCAGCCAATAAACCTTAAACACCACCAATCAATCAATCAATCAATCAACCAATCCAACCAATCAACCAACCAGCCTATAAACCAGCCAATAAACCCTGACCACCACTACCAATCCAACCAACCAAGCAACCAACCAACCAATCAATCAATCAATCAATCAACAGGCACGATGGAAGCCCCGGATTCGACCCCCAGCAGTACCCTTCGTCTGCCCCTGGTTCTTGGTTGTGGAGGGGACGGGGTCTGCTCTCCCTCTCTCGAAACCAACGCATTCTGGAGTGATGGGTGAGTGGGGGAGGAGAGAGAGAGGGTGGGAGAGTGAGTAAAACAGTGGATGAGTGAGTAAGTGAAGTAGAGAGAGTGGATGAGTGAGGAGAGGAAGGGTGAGTGGGTGAGTGAGTGAGGAAGGGTGAGTGGATGAATGAGGAAGAGAGAGTGGATGAGTGAGGAGAGGAAGGGTGAGTGAGTGAGTGAGGAAGAGAGAGTGAATAGGTGAGTGAGGAAGAGAGAGTGGATGAGTGAGGAGAGGAAGAGAGTGAATATGCGAGTTGGAAAGGAGAGTGGGTGAGTGAGGAATACAGAGTGAATAGGTGGGTGATGAGAGAGTGAATGAGTGACGAGAGGGATGGTGGATAAGTGAATGGGGAAAGAGGATGAATAGATGAAAAAGAAAGAAGATATAGGTGAGTATAAAATAAGTGAGAATTGAATGAGTGAGTGTGGGGAAGGAGGGTGATAACTGCATGGGTAGGAGTACGAATGACTGGGTTGGATGAATGTTTGAGATGCCTGGTTGTAGACACGTATAATCCCTTATTACTTGATGTCAAATCCCAGATCAGACCTCGATTTCTAGGCATAATAATTTTCCCACCTCAATTCTCAGATCAAAATCTTCCCTAATAAGTGACTCTAATTATCAGTTCTAAATTTTCTCTAAGTTATTTTTACTCCCAGGTCGGACATGACATACACGGTGGGAAGCGGTGTACCTTTGAAACTGATTGTGAGGGTCAAGGTGAGAGAAGAACCTGCCTATCTGGGTAAGTGAATGGGTTTAAGCCTGGATTTATACGTATTAGTTTTAACTTGGAATATTTATGTTTACATTATACTGATCATTCATTAATACATATTCATCCATCTACCCATCTATTCACAATCTGCCCACACACTGATATACATATATTATAGCCTTTCCTCCATCCTCAGCCACTCGTCTATCCATCTGTCCTCCTCAATCTATCCACTCACTATTTTACCAACCCAAGCTAATATTAGTCTCACCCACTCCCCCATCCACCTATACGCAGGGAGAGTGAGGATAGTTCTACCTTCTGGTTTGGCCCCCTCCTATCCCCCCTATTCCTGTGACGTGGTGGGGGGCTCGGAACTGGACTGCATGCTCACCAGTCCTCTGTTGCCGGATAGTGAGGTGAGTTTGGCCTATCCCTTGTGGTCAAAAATTACTGGTATCTGAATTAAGTGAGTATTAATATGAATCCTCTAAAGTACATTCATTCACTCCTTTATTCATTCATTCACCACTTCATCACATTCATCCATTCATTAATTCACGTATTATATTCATTCATTCACCCCTTACACTCATTCATTCGTCTTTTATATTCATCCATTCATTCATTCACCCATTATATTCATCCATTCACCCATTATATTCATCCATTCAATCATTCACCCATTATATTCATCCATTCATTCACCCCTTACTTTTATTCATTCCTTCATTCATCCATTCCCAACACAGGAGGAGGTGGAAGTGGTGCTGGTGGAGATGGCTGGTGGAGTGCTGGAGGAAGGAGAAGTGGAGGTGGAGGTGAGGGTGGAAGCGACTGGAGCAAACACACAAATCACCTACAAGAAAGTGAGGATAGTGAAGGATGTCCACCTAATTCTGAGGGGGTAGGTGGATGAACTGATTGATAGGTGGATGGATGGGTGGATGAAGAATATATGGACTAATGGATGAACTGATAGGTGGATGGATGAGTGGATGAAAAATATATGGACTAGTGAACGAATAGGTGGATGAACTGACTGATAGGTGGATGGATGGGTGGATGAAGAATATATGGACTAATGGATGGATAGGTGGATGAACTGACTGATAGGTGGATGGATGAGGGGATGAAAAATATATGGACTAGTGAACGAATAGGTGGATGAACTGACTGATAGGTGGGTGGATGGGTGGATGAAAAATATATGGACTAGTGAACGAATAGGTGGATGAACTGACTGATAGGTGGGTGGATGGGTGGATGAAGAAATATGGAGCAATGGACGAATAGGTGGATGAACTGATTGATAGGTGGGTGGATGGATGGATGAAGAATATATATGGACTAATGGTCGAATAGATGGATAGATTCAATGTGTGATGGATAGATGGAAGGATGGATTAGACGGATAGATGGATAGATGGGAGGATGGATTAGACGGATAGATGGATAGATTCAATGTGTGATGGATAGATGGAAGGATGGATTAGATGGATAGATGGATGATTCAATGTGTGATGGATAGATGGAAGGATAGATTAGATGGATAGATGGATGATTCAATGTGTGATGGATAGATGGGAGGATAGATTAGATGGATAGATGGATGATTCAATGTGTGATGGATAGATGGGAGGATAGATTAGATGGATAGATTCAATGTGTGATGGATAGATGGAAGGATGGATTAGATGGATAGATGGATAGATTCAATGTGTGATGGATAGATGGAAGGATGGATTAGATGGATAGATGGATAGATTCAATGTGTGATGGAAGGATGGATTAGGATTAGTGGCATAGGCTATAGACTAAAAGGATGGACAGATATATGTAGCTGGTTTATTAATTATCTAACTGAGAAAACTGTTGGATTAGTGAATGGATTAGTTTGATTGATTGATTGATTGGATAGATTAAATGGAAGGAAGAAGGATAGATTATTGGTTATTTAAGTGCCCGAATGTGAGAAGTACAGGATGAATGGATGAATAGAAAGAAGTATGAATGGATGGAAGGATGGATAGATGAGTAAAGAAATAGACAAAGAGTAATGACTGTATAAACGGAACAAGTATATAACTCTAAAACAACCATCTAATTTTCTTTAAACAATTATTATATACTCAAAACCAAGAGAAATCAATTTAAGAAATATATATACTTCTCCTAACACCAAACTATCATTATTATTATTATTATTATTATTATTATTATTATTATAATTTATTTTTTTATTTTTTTATTTTTTTTTTTCACAGAAGAACAAAAATGGCTTGCTTGTCCACGAGTTATCCTTTTCTCTCTCCACATTATAATACAGATACACTGAGGCTGATTACGTCTACTACAACCCAAACCTTACAACACCTGACGTCACGGCCAAGGTCACGCTACAGGTGGGTCCCGTTACGTCAATTCATTCAATTCCACGACGGGTTTTCTGTGACTAAATAAACATGTGCACTTTTGATGATGGACGACAAAAGTTTTTATGCTTGAATCAGAGTGTCATTAATTTCTTCATGCAAAAAATATGTATATGGAAGGGAAACAGATTATTATTACCTCAGTATATACGAATAGTGATTTTGTGCGTGTGTGTGTGCGTGTGTGTATTAATTGAGTGCATTTTTTTTTACTTGTCCATTGGGAAGTTTTCTGACACGGCTTGGAGAATTATTTAAAGGGGCCTATACAGTGCTGCATGGTAAATCTGGAGCAAATGATTCCTCCAAACTATTCCAAGCAACAGGACACCACATTATTTTTGTTTATCTGGTCCGTTTCCTGGCTTCTGAATATCTCCTACCTTCTGAATATCTCCTACCTTCTGAATATCTCCTACCCTTCTGAATATCTCCTACCCTTCTGATTATCTCCTACCCTTCTGATTATCTCCTACCCTTCTGAATATCTCCTACCCTTCTGAATATCTCCTACCCTTCTGATTATCTCTTACCCTTCTGATTATCTCCTACCCTTCTGATTATCTCCTACCCTTCTGATTATCTCCTACCTTCTGAATATCTCCTACCCTTCTGATTATCTCCTACCCTTCTGATTATCTCCTACTCTTCTGAATATCTCCTACCCTTCTGATTATCTCCTACCCTTCTGATTATCTCCTACCCTTCTGATTATCTCCTACCCTTCTGAATATCTCCTACCCTTCTGATTATCTCCTACCCTTTTAATCATCTTCTCCAGGCAGAGAACCGAGGAGTCAGCCCAGCAACGGAGACGCTCTTGGAGGCCACGTTCCCCATCTCCTTCTCCACGGCTGAAGGAGGCAGGGAGAGGATCGCTGAGGTGGAGGTAAGGAGGCAGACACGAGGGTGAATTAATTGGATAGAGGGCAAGGCCTTGATAGAGAGAGGAGGGACACGCAGCAACGACGAAGGAAAGGAATAACAATAGAAAAACTGTATGGGAATTGTTCGGGTCTAAAAGGGAGCCCAAAATATAACTGTTTAAACTATACACTTCAGTAATGGCTCAAGACTAATGAAATATGTTTGTAATAACGCCAGACGAGACGATTTGCATACATACTGTCACAAGAAGCATAAATGTGATCCAAAATATTAATATTAACAATGACAAGGTGTAAATGGATAAAAACTAAATCTGTTTTAAGACCACTTCATATGGGGTGATGATGAAGAGGATATTATTTAGTGGACGAATTAAGGAACACTGATTCCTCTAAACTGTACTACAAAACAAACAACCCGTATTGATGTAGACCCTCTCTTGGCAAATTTTGTAGCAATCGGGAGCCTTCAGGAGCCTACCGGTACTGATGTGGACCCTCTCTTGGCAAATTGTTTAGCAATCAGGTGCCTCCAATTTATCAATATTTCGTTATCTCTCTATATATTATTTCCAGGTGGCATCCGGGAGTGACACACTCAACTGTATTTACGAATCTTCCGGCTCCATATCAGACGAATTAGACGACTCCCACAGCAACCCGACCCCGCCCACAGAGGCCGCCCACAGTGTCTGGTGTGGGCTGGAGGGCGTCACATGTGGCAGAGTAAAGTGTCATTTGGGAGAAGTGAAACAGGCCACCACAGTCGGGTTAATGTTTACATACCACATGGCTCCCATTATAGGTCAGTCGAAGAGGACAGTGTATTCCTTATCAGACCAGAAGGAGTAAATTAGGGTGCAAAGTGTAATATCCTATTCGGGGTGGTACTTTTGAGGAATTAAGGGGCGATTTTCTTGTTAGCAAATTGGAAGCCCTCAATGGTACTAATAGGGGATCTCTGTTTCTTCAGGGCATAGTTTGGAGGAACCAGCAGACTCTTTCCAATTCACCAACAAAAGAATCTTCCCTTAACCTGATTACATGGCCATTTTTCCTCTATTAATATTTGTTTTAATCAGATTTCTAGTTGCGTTTACATTAATTTTGTGGTCCTTCTTTTCTCTTTTTCTTTCCTTGCTTACTGTGTTCTCTTTTTGATCCTTCCACCGCCACAGCAAGGTACGGAAGGAACGTGACAGCTGGATCACACCTGACTGCCGTCCTCACAACACCAGATGCTCCGGAAACCTGGTATAATACACATATCTCTTTCTGTTGTCATTGGTATTATATCATCATGTATTACATTTAAAAATACAGATATATTGTACATACATTCACCTTGTGGGAAAGATAGCACACCTAATCCATAATCCTTTGGTGGTTTCTCATGACCAGTACACAATCAGAAATTCAGAAATTGAATTAGAATATATATATATACAGTTAATATAATCGCAAAATTATCACTACGGTACATATGTCTGTCTGACAGGACTGGTGTTTGGACTATCATGGTGCCCCTGGGGTATTCGCCTCCCCTGCCCCCTGCTCCCCCCGTGCCAGCATGGGTGTGGGTAGTGGGGGTGGGAGTGGGTATTCTGGTTCTGGCAGGTGTGGTGGGGGGACTCTGGAAGGTGAGTAGGAAGGAATATTTCTTACAAAGCGTTTATCTTTGTTTTCAGTTACAGTTCGTAGTCTCTAGTTATAGCTGATGCCACTATCATTAATTACAGCCTAACTATACTTTTATTTAACTGATCCTTTGAATAATAATAATAATAATAATAATAATAATAATACAGTAAACCATTTTTCATTATTTATAAAGTTATATTAATTTCCACCAGATTGGATTTTTCAAAAGACGAAAACCCGGAATGGAAGAGAGGGAAGGAGACGTGGAGACAAACAAGACGGAAGAGGAACAAAGGAATGGGGAGGGGGAGGAGGAGAGGGAGGAGGAGCAGCAGGAGACAGAGGAAGATGAGGAAAGGGCCGAAAGGGAAATACTACTCTTGGATGGCGGAAATAAGGATGATGATGATGATGATGATGATGATGATGGCTGTGAGGTAAAAGAAGAAAGGTGAAATACAAGAAGCTATGAAACATTTAATTAAACCAACTTTATTAGAGTATTAAATAAGTTGAGCAACTCAGAAGCGCTACTGACTTACCTGATATGGTAGTAATAAAGTTCTAAAGTGTCTATTACCACTGTTATAGTTATATCTTTGTTATGTATACTGCAAAGAGCTATGGAACTATCACTCAGTGCTCTGTAATCTAATTTTCAGAGTAATGTTATGTAAAAGTATACTCATGGGGTACATCCATTGTCAAACACTAAGCCTTGGTTAAGGGACAACTGAAATAGATGGCAAGGAGGGACAGTTGAAGAATTGATAGGGAGTGGCTGGGGAACCCAAGAGGTGCCACAACTCCTAAAATGATTGTCCCACAGCTTTTCTCTGGCTTATGCCAAATTATTTTACCTATCTACAGATATAGAGTGGCTTACTGGCATCTTATAAAATATAACCTACCTTGAATGATGATAGGTAATCTGGAAAGGTTGGAATCCTTTGCATCATTCACAGGTTAAAGAGGATAAAAAAATCAGTCTGTTTGAGAAGCTTTCATTCACATCATCTTTACAGCATTTTTTCAATTGTCAACCAGTGATACAACATTGCTTCATTTTTCTATTATATATGAAATTATATTTATGAGTAAACAAAATCATTTACTGTATATACAAAACACATACCATACCCTATATTGTAGTGTTTATTTCTGGTAGCTTATGTTGTAATGCTTGGGACTTTTGTCATTATTTTTCTAGTTGAAATTAAAACTTGAAATTAAATAAATGGAAGGGGAGGGACATTGAAAACTATTTGAAGATAAAATTTGAAGGAAATAAAAAGGTACAGAAAATATTACGGTTAATACATAAGGAGCACAGTCCTGAAAGGCCCTATGATACTAAGACAATAGGAGAAAACAGATGGTAGTACATGACAGAGTTATGAGGAGAGGGGTAAAATGAATAAAGAGAAAGACAAAAGTATATCAGTAGATGTTTGAGAAATTGGAGTAAATGGAAAATTAGAAATTTGTAATTTATAAAGATTGAGTGAGAGACTGGCATAGTGGATAGGGAGAGGAAGAGGAGTAGCAATGAAAGGAGTGAAATAAGAGACAAGAGAAGAGATTAGTGTGGGATAACTGTGTATGAGTATTGTACATGAAGAAAAAGTAATGACAGAAAAGAAGGAAAATGAAAACAGAAGAGACATATGAAGAGAGAGAAATAACATGCAGATAAAAGTGAAAAACATATGTGTTAATTAATGTATGCAACAGTCTTGGTGGAACAATGATCTGCTTTTCCAGTACAATATAGTATCTTATACACAAGTACTGTACTTAGTAGGTGGTAGCTACCAGTAGCACAATCTGTGTTGTACTATTAGGAGAGGAGTGGTAAGCTGGTATGTATAGAGTTGTAATGGATCAAGCATCTTCCACGTGGTGAGTACAATATTGCAAATTTATGTACAGTTGTTGTTGTTGTTGATGTTCAACCGGGGCAGAATGGCCTCCTGCCCCACAGACCCCCAGTATGCTCTGGTCGCAGTGATAAAACAAATTAAAATAAAGGAGGGGCTGGCCCTATATGCCTGGGCTACCGAAGCACATCCCAGGGAAATGGGACCAGAGCTTACTGGACCAGGGAGTCTGGGGGTCTCCGACCGCCAGGGAGATTGGGGAGAAGGTCTTTGATCCCACAGCCAGTGCTGTGGGCCCAAGTCTGCGTTACCACAAGAGCTACAAGTGGGGCCGCACCTTCCATGAGACCAGCCCTGAAGGGACCATAAGGGGGAGGGAGTTTACACTGCTGCATGCAAAGGGATAATGCACCCCTGTGTGATGGTGGTCCACACAGCAGTGAAAAAAAAAAAGAGCCTTCGGTTGCAGTACACCTCACGTGGATATTTAATCCATGTGGGCAGATCTCGTCAAATCCACTAGAAAGTGACCAGATCCTACAACAATCTTTATCCAACAATCTTTATTCAAGCCCTGTGAGGGATGGCTAATATTCAGAGAATATAGTCGGACCTCCTGGGCAGATTTATGTACAGTAATGTATGCAGCTGTTCAATCACATTTGTCCAAAACATTGCATTAAAAACTACCCCTTCTTCCAACATAAGTAAATACACCCAACCCTCACATCCCCTTGAAACATCATAATGTATTGACAAGTTCCTTCCCATCTTACTCATCACATTTTACTCCACATGTTATGTCTGTCTGCAAACCCCTAATGTATTTAATACTGTAATGTGGTAATATTGTGATATGTGCCCTTCCACACAGGAGTGGTGTACTAGTACTGTACCAACCAGTAAGGTGGAAGTGGTATATATTGCTTTTATACCACTTCTATTCTGAAATGTTATCTCTTTCTATTATAACCTTTCACATATCCAAGATGAATGAGAAGAAAAGTGCCATTGGAGCGAATTCATATGTCCAGTTCTCCTTTTGTGAAGGTCTCAAGTTTGTTCCATTCCAGCTGAATCACTCCTCAGATTACCGAGATCTACTGTTTGGCATTTTTTTTTACTGACAGCCTCCAGTGCTGAAAAGTCCAAACTCCTTTACCCTAGCACAAAAACCTACACTGTTTTACTCTAGCTCTTCCACTGCCTTGCTATATACAACTTGCTGAATATTGATGTTAAGTGTCTGTGGATCACACAAAGAAAAATTCATGGAAAAATTAGATAAACTGTAGAGAAGGTGGTGGAAACTACTGGAGCCATCATACTGTTCACCACTATAGACCCTTGCACTTTAACATTTACTAAACATACATTGAATTAATTATTATGTGAAGATCTACTCATGTTTGTCTTATGAAATACATTACAGGTACGATATATTATCTTATTGGAAGCTCAGTGAGGTGTGTGGAGGATGTGAAAACAAACACACACACACACGTATATACAGTATTGGAATATATGGTAAGCTTGTGGTATTGACATATTTTTTATGTTAATGACTTACGGGGATGTAGGCCTACCGTATGTATACTAGAAGTGTAGTCTCTTGATCATACTCTACCTGATATTATTCGATCATCTAACTAATGCTGATGATGATAATGTTCCAAGATTTTGTAATCATGTGGTATGAATGTATGTATGTATGCATTACTTTCTTAGTGAGAAAGAAAGAAGGGTAGATGGGTTTACCTACAATGCTACTGATGTATCCTCTAACTGGGCGGTATGGTTAATATTTTATCTGAAATACATTCATTGTTTGTACATAACTACAGTATTCAAGAAACATAAATATTGTTTGAATATGCACACATTATTTATAAGTCAATCCCTTTTTATATACTGTACATGCATTCATGCAACTATAGTTAATTTACTTTTGTTCTCCATACAATCTTGGATTAGATACATTTATGCCATTTACTCAATCATTCACTCATTCATAGTCCAATCTCACTCCTTTCCCATTTCATGTTCATTAGTAGACTTCTCTTTACAAGTCCCCATACATAATTTTGCCCCCCACCTTATGTTGCTGTTTTGGAATCAAACAAGAGCAAGAAAAACATGGCATTGTACCATGGCTAACAAAAGTTTGAATAAATAATGTACAAGAACTATAGTTGATACTGTGGAAATCTTGGAGCCCATAACAACTGTACGGTACCACATCACCTCACCTCACCTCACCTCACCTCACTCTACATCTAACATGAACATTTCTTTATTGCCACTGTAATTTTCCCTTCAAACTCAACATCCACATCTCCCAATTCTTCATTCTCCCTACCACTTGACATACTTTACTGCTACATTTTTATTATCCATACCTCTCTCAGTACACGGTCTTCACAAGTCAAAGCTCGTGACTGTAAGGGCTATATTCAAGACCATCCGTGGTGTATACATTGGTGTGGAACTGTACGACGGCTCTGTTGTTTTCCTATGGAGCCATCGTACTGGTACCACACCATCGTATCCACCACAAATATTCTTGAATATGGCCATAACCCTCACCCATCAAACCACATCTAATATATATACATTTCCTTGCCACGTCACTTGTATCACTACAATAGTCTATTAACCCTCATCACATTTTCTTCTTCTATCATCACACAAACCTTAGATTTTGCTGGGAAAATAAAAGGGTATTTATATAGTTACTTTGCATTCTCGCTCTTTCACATGAACATACACATACACACACACAGAAACACATGTGCACACACACTAAGACCAAGCTGCAACATTTTAACATTTTGGAAACACGAGATTTAGATTCAACACTCATTATCTATCCTACTTTAACATGGCTTATATTTCAGATTCGGTTATGATGTCCAAATATAATTGGCCAACTGCTTGACAGAGAAAATGACAGTATGTATATAAAATACGGTTCAGTCATTATAGAGATTATTGTAACCTCATGTGTACCTATATATCTTAAAAAAAAATTGAACTAAACAGTACTGACAATTAAATTTTTTACAAAATATGCAGGGCACATTAACAGGAAGGAAATGCTCATCTAGAAAAATACTATCTGAAAGGACATATAAGCTTGAATAAATGTTTCACTTTATGATGATTTAAGAATAGAATTTCCTTTGGGGTACTGTACTGTACCATATTGGCTGTGGACATTTACCATCATCCTGAATAAAACATTATACTGTATGTGATGGATGAGACATGTGACAACCAAATGAAAATCAGGGCTTGTAAATATACAATAGCCAGTACAGCTCAAGAGAAAAGAAACCTTACATATACAGACTAGGAAGGATGACCCTATGCCAATACAGTATCTGTGATGTCGAGCTGTCAGATAAGTATTTTATGTTTATATATTTACTGGAATGTATATTGGTGCTGATGAAAGTTGTCATCTTACAGCAGTATACTGTACATACAACCTGCAACTCAAACAAATCTCCTACAGAGAAGATTGGTGGCCCACAGAACTTGGCATGAAGTCATGTTTTCAGACAATTGGGTTCACAATGATGTAAATTGGGGATAAAGTATTAAACTGATTATAACTGTGTCCCTGCTTATGGCTAGGTTAGGTGGTATTACTGTATTACATAGATCTACAAAAATACAAAGGCTGGACAAAGATAATCCCTCTACATGTACACATTAAAGTTTGTGCATGTACAAGAGAGTTGTACCCACCTGTGACATGAACTCTGTATTTTCAGCTGATGATCCAGAATCGTAGATGTAGCAACTGTTCAGTTCTGATCTCGCTCACTGTAATCTTGCTGGCAACTCATGATAAATTTCAATATCATATTTACAAAAAATAATCAGTTTCTATTCTAATTCTCATAAATGCAGCTTTGCATTCACACTTTACCATACAAACTGTATAACACAGGTGCCACATTTATGAGTCTTTGCCCATCCAACCCTACGGCTTATCTTTCATGGTACTGTATACCTCTTCAGGAATTGAAGAAACTAAAACAAAATGCTCACATTATAAATCAGAAATACAAAAATCATTACTCACTACATATACAACAAACTTTCAATTTCATCGTTGATGAAACATGAGTTTCGTTGTTAAGAGTGACCCTGGGGGAATTTTCAGGTGGAAACTATTCAGAGGGAGAATTAATAAGAGGGGTAATTAATGAACTGTAAAAACCATGAGGAAAATGTGTTTTGTGGTGTACAGTACCCAATTTGATTGTGAGAAATTTATATCAAAGAACTAACCCAAAATAATTTGCTTAGAACAAGTTTGAAAACCAATGCATTCGAGTCTCGTTGTGCACTAGACAAGATATAGCCACCAAGGATGTATTTTGTGTATTGTGAATACTTAACTAGATTTACTTTATAATTAATTAACAACTTGTGAATGGCTGTTCCAAGTAATACATTGATGATTTTTCCAGATTTTAACTCTCCAGCTGTCTGTTATGGCCTACTAGAGCACTACTTCCTGCAATATAAGTTTGTTTGTTCTTTTTCTTTTGTTGTAAAAAGTTCCTTCTATATTATTTCAATGAAGAAAATTTCTTTCACTCATTGGTATTTTTTGGTTTGGTGAACAAGTAACTAAATCTTAGGATCAGTAGCCTTCTCCAGGTAACTCAAATTGATGCTGGGGTTTTAATTGTGCTCTGCGAGTCTGCACCACCAGGTGGCAGATAACTTTAATGTCAATGCAGTCAATTATTTGTGGAAGTAATGGGTGTTTGAGTAAAAGGTATTCAATGTCAGAAAATAATAATAGTTTTATATATAACCAGAATATCTTGCATTTGTCAAATGTAATTATTTTACTCTGCTATACAGTAGTCTGGTCACAAAAAAAGAACCTACATATTCTTATCCCCATACCCACTACCCCTATAAATTTCTCCTTCAATCAATTGAGTTCTGGGTCTCCCATGCCTTTTTCTTTACATATAGAAGATGGAAGAAAAAAAGCATCATAAATGCTCACTCTCAGTGATCAGCTAAATAAATCGTCCAAGGAATACACCCTCACTTGATGTAGGGCAGATCTTGACCAAAAGACTTCCCTTCCTCAAATTAAGTACTGTACACTGTGTTATATCTATAGCATTGATCCTGGTTGAGAAGCAATGGAAACAACATTTAAGTGATATATAAGTTACATATTGCCTTTCCTCTCACTTCCCTGTTTTTCTTTAGGACAACAAATTATGGCCACATTTTATGCACCAATAATAATGCCTTAAATTACTGGTACCTCTAGACTACTCTCACAGACCAGTTATAAACACTCACAGGTGTAAAACAATATGAGTAGCACAATGGTAGAAGGAGATGAGCACAATATGTTTAAATACAATAAAAATGTAACAACTAGGACACTGTTTAAATAAAAGTTTTACAAACAATAATTGAATGAATTATATATATTCAATCAATATTTTAATTTTGCTTTTTTTTATTCTTTCTTCATGATAGGAAAATAATATGAGCATGGAGGTGAAAAGGACATTGAAAAATAATATAGTCCTGCCAACACTGACAAATGCATTGGAGACATGGACCTGGGCACAACAGTTTAGAATAGGTGAGTGGCATCTCTATTTTCTGCTTCTAAAAATTTGTGTTTACCCCATCCTCCCACTGTGCTATGCTCATGTTCTTTCGAGTTCCATGAAGCACTCATTGTTACAAAACCACATGAAGCATTCTAAGCCAGAGTGGTGCATCAACCAACCAAGGTGATGCAATTTCATGCCACTCCTATTCTAAAGCACCATGGTTCCTGGAAGGGGACTATAAAAAACAAAGTTAGATAATCAATATTTTTTTAAAGATTGAAATACTTACAACTAACCCAAAATGGCTCTTCCATCAAGAACAAAAGTGATGGAAATTTGCTCGAGTTTTGCTCTCCTAAACTTAAAAAAAAAGCAAAATGCCAAATGAATTATGCATTAATCAATTTGCATGGGAAGTTGATACTCTACTGCACTTGTACAGCCATACAGTCTTCTCAATTACCCGAGGATTGGATCTATTAGCTCATGCATGAGACTGATGTACCAAAGAATGGGATGCAATATTTTCTGTTTGTTTCCTGGTTACACCCGAGAAACTAAGAATATAGCTACTAGTCTGACAATCCATGAATAACATGAAAGATTGAAAGTACAGCCACAATACTGATGAATCCCTTTAAGGTCCATTAGATGTTGTACAATTACCAGATTAGGGCACAACACCAACACTCATTACAGCCAAGAAAAGCAATATTAGACACGAGGATATACACCTCGGTCTCATATAGAACATGTTCACATAGAACGATTCTCGTATAGAACGAGCGACCAAAATATTAGCTTAAAATTATTTTACAAAACGATTGCATCCATATAGAACGGGTGGCGAAAATAAGTGAAGCAAATCCGAGGAGTTCTTATACAAAACGAGCGAAATCATAATGAACGTGTCAGGAAATGATATCACTGGCGTCTGTACAGTGTGGGCGAGTGTGATAATGCCACTTCTCCCGCTCCTTCCCCCTACCCAGTGTTGCCAGGTGCAAGGAAATTTCTCTGTTTTAGGGAATTTTGAAATCCACAAGGGGAAATTATATAAAGATTGTTCAAAAGTAAACAGGGAAAGTCTTACCAGAAGAAATACCAAAAAGACCGTCAATGTTCAAGAGTAAACAGGGAATTATTGAGGCATAAAGGGAAATTCTAAAGTTGAAGTTAGGGAAATTTTGTGTGTGACTCGCTCGTTTTTAGTGATTAAGAGTTAACCACCAGCTTCAACACTCAGTCATGCCAGGTGGTGCATTTACAAAACGGAAGGCCATTTCCTTCAATATAAAGAAGGAAGTTATTTCTCGGAAGGAGAAAGGAGAAGGAAACGCCAGCGTATGGTTAATAAAAGAAAACAAACGATGATCACGTACTATCTCCCCCCCTACCACCTCCACCACCACGGATGCCGCCGACTTGTCTCAGTCACATGAGTCACCTGCCAAAACCTTAATACGAATTGTAAAATGCAGTTTACATACATCCCTGTACAGTAAGATTAAGGCAAGAAAAACCTTGAAAAGTATTTTATGTTAATTTCAGGGACAATTTTGGTGACTGATCGACCAAATGTGATTTTCCCCATAGGTTACATGTATCACATAGAACGATTTTACATAGAACGACATCTTCTATCGACCTATTGGACGTTCTATACGAGACCGAGGTGTGCTCTGTATTTACAGTGGGCCTTCAGTTTTGTTAACCTGCATTGTTTCTTTATCTGAATCACCTTTCCAAGTTTTGTTTACTGTTCATGTATTGTATTTATCATCAATGTTCAATGTTGATGCATGTATACTTTCTCTATCTTGTTGATAGGTCTGCATTGATATCCTAGTTTATCTCTAGTTTATGTTTTCGAAAATCCACATTCCATGTTTACCTTCAGTGTTCACCTTCCACTCATTTATATCAGCTTTGTTCCTTGCTTGTCATATACAGTCACAGAATAATTTATACACTTAATAAATAATATTCCATTCCAAATTCAGAAATGATAGCCAGAGCTATTGTCCTTTTCTAATTCTACACTTCACACATACACATGTATGTATTCCCACATACTCATAGAGTACATTTGAAAAATTTCTAAGAAAACTTGTTGTCTATTAAATTTGTAACACTTCAGTCAGCAGGGTAGAAGTTTTGAACATTTATCCAGTAAATAGTATCAAATGCTTTGGGTAATCTTAACTTTTATATGTTTTTAACATGGCATATTTTTTTAATATTACATTTTGACTCATCCCCAATCATAAGGGCATTTTAATCTTCAATACAAGGCACCCAACTCTTTTAAAACTCTTAATAACTTTTGTGTTACCGTAATTAGTGAGAACTTGTAGAGACCTCAGGATGAAGTGCTGTTTGTAACTACTGACATGGTTGGGAAGCTAGTTAGAAAGAGGGCAGGATGATGAGTGAGAGGGAGAGCATAATAGTTGTGTAATAATAAAGTAACTGTTTTGCAATGGAAAATTAGATCGACTTACTGAGTAGGAGCACTCCATAATGGATATAATAGCACCATAGGCCTGTCCATGGCTGATGGATTTAGAATTCCATTAACATTTTGCTATTAGGAAGTAGCCTACTTCTGATGTTTAAAAATTGCTGAGCTTAGAGGGTGACCAATCCCTTATTATTTATACATTAAGAAAAGGTGTTTCGTATTCATTAACCATTATGCATTGGGATACACTAAATGGTGTGTGTAATTTACTTTCACTGATGTTTAAAGTAGGCCTTGGCCACCCACATTCCTCATTCCCACAGCCACATTTGCTCTCATATGACACGTGCCAGCCATTTCAGCCAGTTTTAACAGCCTCTACAGCCTGACTATATGTTCAGTAAAGCTCATTCTGGTTTCATTTGAAAGCTGGAGGTTAGTACTTTGTAATGATATTTTAAAATCTTCTGTAACTTTAATGGTAACAGAATTACGGATTTATACATTGGACAAATAACAGTAAACTTGCCCATCAACCAGGGTTATACCACAGACTATGATCGACATATAGTAATCACGTACAGTCAAGGTCAAAAGTCCTGCAACGGGTGAATGCAAGTGAGCCATGGGAGTGACTCTTACGAATCAATATTACAGAGACCTACAGTTATAGTTTCGCACCATTTTCGAGTCAAGTTTCATTTGGAGGTGTTGCAGGACTATTGGCCATGACTATACCATACCATCTCATTTCTGCAATTCACATATATACCAACATAAACTTTCACAAATTCGCATACTGTACAATATTGATCGTTTATCCTGTATTTAGCGTAACCTTTTAAATAATCTTCTCTGCTTCACCTTACATGAAATCAAAGTATATTCACATCTCATTTTCATATTCATAGTTCACTTTTACATCTTACTGAACATTTCCAACTTGTTAATTCCCACACTTTAAGCACTGAGTTTCTAGTTATAAGCTCTTCTTTCTTATACCGTATATCTTTTCCCACACCACTGCACTCTTTCTTTTCCACTCTCAGCTACTTATTACTAATTACACTCTGTCATCATATCTAGCCACCAGTTTCAGTGTATGTGACACACATCCGGATGCTGATCATCTTGTCTTTTTACACCCACTTGCTTTATATGTTTGATACAATAACACAACACAATATTGGAGTACTTGTTACCATATCTTCCTCTAAATGCTCTCTGTAATAGTTTTCAGGACAGGCCTACTGGATGATTAGGTTCATGATATTTCTATAATTTCATTACTACTTTCTTATTTCTGGACTATTTCTGATGTGAATTTCCACTCAGTACCAGGACCATTTAGTGGAAGCTGACCAAAGTAGAGAGAGGTAGTTACCCCACTCTGCTTAAAGGTGTATTTTCTTGCAGTGCAAGTCCAGTGTCTACCCCTGCCCTACTGCTCAGTGTTATCTCCCTTCCTGTGCAGTCTCCTCTTTGGCCTCCAGGTTCAAAGGCTGCAGGTCAGGTGGTTTAAATTTTCTGAAAAATATATAAACACTAGTCAAGGTAACATCATGATGGCTTTGTAATTATCTTCATACTTAACCATTTTTTATTAGTCTTGTGTGGGGCACTTTGTTATAAGCTTTCTGGATATCAATATAGATTACAATCACCACTGAATCAAGTGAAACTAGTTACAGTAGTCCAGAATCTACCATTAGAATATAACTTTACATAATTTTGATGAAATTGGCTGTCTTGTAGAGTGAAACTACAGCTAAATATAATCAATGCATAACTCACGAGTACTGAGAGAAAGGGACCCCAATAACAAGAAGTGGGTTGGAGTGGAGATGGAGGCGCCACAATCCCTTGTGGTAACCTCGGCCATCAAGGTCCCAGATACGTAGGCACTGTGGGGACAGGGTGACATTAGATACAGAGGTTACAACCATTTAAGACGCTTCTTTCTTCTCCTCACCATGTTATGTGTTGCTAACTGTACATGCATCTATAAATGTCCTGTCTCCTCTCACTCTCAGTCAGATAATGTAAATAATTATAATGTTGGGAATGGACAATAATAATGATAGTATTATTAATAATATTATTATTATTTATAATGAATATAATAATTAAAATGCATTAATTGGATTAACTCATGCTTTATAAAAAGTATGGATCACTGCTTCTACAAAGTTCAAGAGTTTAGTATGGTTTAGACCATAAATTATTTACAAATAGGCCTACACTTTTGTGTATGTGTGCGCAAACACACCAACACAAGCACACTGCCTGCCAGCGTGGTGGCGGACGTACGATACTGAGGGCACGTCGCGTAACTGGGTTGTATAGTGTGGATGCGGGCACATCCCAGCAACACAACCCAACGTTACACCACCCACATCATTGCCCCTAGTGTGGACACCTCCATATAAAGGCAGTAGAAATTTAATAATAATTAACTTTATTAATAATTCATATATGAAAAGAAAACATGAGAAAATGCTTGTATGCAAAGAAGCTGATGGGAGCCAGCTGAACCACAAACCAACCTTGTTACAAAAATTATAGCAACAGTGTCTGTACTAATGAGAATCACTCACCTTAGCCACCTGTAGCCATGTTGTGAAGTCCTTGTGGTGTGTCATATGAATGAAGAGAAGGTGAGTGGTCTGCTGTGTTTCAGGAGCGAAGGAGGTATCACAGGGGCTGACAGTATGATCCAGAAGTGTCCCGGTGCGGATCATGTCAGTGATCACATCCTCATACGCGTCCTTCTTTAGACTGTGGGAAGAGCAAGGATGGAGGGTTTTGGAAATTATGAGAGGATTGATTTTGCAGTACAGTATGTACCATCAGAAATCTTACCTAGAACATGTGGTGTTATTCCAATTTCTTAGACTGGTGGGACTGAGATATTAAGTAGCTCTGAGTGTCATAACTTCAATCTATCTCAAAAAGCACATCTCTTGTGGTAGTAAAATAATAATACATATCCTGCATTTAACCAATCAATCAATCAGCGTTACTTATTAATACAGTACATTATCTTTCTATGGACTCCCCAATTGATTTTGACTTTACAGTAGCACAAAAATCAATTCCACATTCTAAACTAGATTACTGTACTACTTTCTTCCCATGTTCTCTCAATAGCTCCTCTTCCTTTTTCCACAATCTTTCCACAACATGGCTCCAAATGCTAGTCAAACATTTCCTGAGGAAACACCATTTTTTATCTGTTAGCTTGTTATCATATCCAAACCCTTGGAAACATTCTCTCCTTTTCTATACATGCTCAAACCAATTTATCATCTTTACTCTCAGCCAGTGGTGAGCACCGCAAATGAATATCCACCTCCGCAAACACAATTTTACTAACTAACCCTAACTTTTTGCAACCGTAAATATGGAAATTACCAGCAAGCAGCTGTTTTACAAGTGCAAAACTGCAAATGCAATCTGGTTTTGTCATATTCACTATAATATATTTACTGTATAAATATACTGTGCATGTATACATATATACATACAGTACTGTATATATATATATGGGATATATATATATATATATATTATTTAGATTAAGTAATATTTCTTACTCTGTTAATGACTCTCACCAATTCTTGTAGCTCTAACTCATATGCACATTTTACTACTGTAAAGCTTTCTAACCATATGTCAATCTTCTGCAATCAACTCACTGTCTCTAATTGCCTGTCAGAAATGCCTTCACCTATGCCCCACCCACCTGTCAATATCCCTCAGTTCAACATAAGGGATGGTGTTAAAGGAATGCTTTTTGAAGTACGTATCCTGGAAGTACGAGTTCATGTTGAGACCAGATGACCCAAAGTGGAAGGTCCTGGAGATGTCAGGCACCACACACTCCCTTCCTCGTCGTACTTTACCCAGCCGCATCCACATGTCCCAGTCCCACATCTGAAATGAGTTGAGTGCATTAGGAGACTGTAAATTGTACTTAAACTTTAACATAAAGACTACAAAATATTTCTCATTAACACTTCTTATTCAATGTTCTGCAGTAACCCTTACTTAAGCTACAGTCTCTGAGTTGAGGGGTTTCCCTGAAAACTACTCGTTTCACATGTACAGTAAATCCTGTTAGAGTACCGTTACCTAGAACAATCACGGTCATTCAAACATCACAACTCCAATTCTTCCTCTCAACAGTGCATCTGTTACACAGTCACTAGGTGGTACTGATGTAAAGTGTGTGGCAAAGAGAACCTTGTGGTTTTCAATGTTTTCATAACACAGTTCCTTCATCTTTTTATAGATACACAACTTTAACCTTCCTCTTATCTTAACATTCTTGGTGTTTCTCGCACAATCTCTCATGAAGTGATCAAGTTGTAAGCTACCAGATAATTCACGCAGTACTTCTAAAAAGACCATATAAACAAAGATACTGTAGTTTGTTTCCTGGAAAGGCAGAGGCTGGCCGAGTGAAAAAGTTCTCAGCTCTTGTCCCAGTGGTCACGGGGTTAAGACTCATCACTGCATGCAAACCTAATGGGGAGGGTGGCAAAATCTGGAGGAATCATTAGCCTTTAATCTGCTAGCAACTTGTCAGCAACAACTGACCTTCTCTGGAGTGGGCCACTTTGGCTCGAGCTCATCCTTATAGAGGGATCTCTTAAGTAGCCAGCCCAGGCCTGGCATGGTTTCAACCCGATAAAGGAGTGCAGGATCATGGCTGGTGTGGTCGTAACCTTGGTCATTCCAAGCGCTGATGCAGTATAGTGATGGGTCCTCCTCCAGCAGTCGCAGGGTCTGGCTGAAATAACTGTGGGAAGGAGAAAGAACTTAGCCCTCTGGATGCCAATGTAGTTTTTTGTTACAGAAAGTAGAATTAACCCATATAATGTTTTTAGGTCAGAGATCAACTGTAAACACTCGTGAGTTTAAAATACACCAAAGCATCCTTTTTACCAACATCACATAAATACAATCCTTCCCTTTCTATATTTCTAGAAAAAATCCAATACCAAATTAAATCTGTATTGCACAGTATAGCTCTTTTCTATGTAGATGAAGGGGGTTGACACAGACAGATAGAAATAAGTTTTCCATTGTAAATGCATTTTGTGATTCACTCAGCTTCTAGAGTAGTGATGATGGGCATTCAATCCTCGGCCATTCAACTTGACTTTGGTGGCAGCATAAAATTACACCATTTGTACTAGAGGTTGAGTGCATCACAGAATGTATTTACAGTGGAAAATGTATTTCAACTCAATGTCATTGTTAAAAAAATCCATGGAATTAATACCATTCCTTTTCACTCTCCCTGTCACATACACACCTGAAAAAGTCGGGAGCTACATCAAGATCTTCCTCCAGTACAATGGCGTAGCGTGCAGTGGGGAAAATGTTGAAGGTGGCAGTGAGGGAAGCCTTGTAGTGCTGGGTGATACGAGCATTCTTCACCTGTGAACAATACATTACCTACACTCAGATCATCTATTGACTGCTACCTTCTTGGATCATGCTCAGACTCAAGTTATTATAATTAGTCTGTACAGAACTTTTATTTCAATATTTCTCCAAGCCAATAGGCAGTACTCTAAAAATTCGTACAGTAAAAAAGTATTTCTTTTTGCAGGTCTTTCTACTTATAAATTCTTGAAGGACAACTTTTATTCATGTGATAAAGTGGACCAGTCTCTTTGCCCCAAAAACTATGAGAACTGGATAATACTGAATTCGGCTATGGTTAAACTGAATGGTAAAAGGAATAAAGTATTAAATAAAAAAATATATTCCCACAGAATTGCATTTACTGTACTGTACTAATACAGTACAATACTGCCAAAACAAAACTTATTCTTATATAGAGTATTTATAGACAAAACTTACTATATTACCTACCCCAAGTGGTGTATGCTGGACACCTCTCAGGCCAAAGAGTTTAGTGACTGCCAGGGGTTCCTCATAGTATCCGTCTATGAATATTGTGATCATCTCGGGGTTCACGCCTGGCGCTGTCAACAGTGACCTCAGTGATCTGAAGGATTGGGGAAGGTCAGTGAAATGAGTACAGTAGTTGAGTGAAGGATGCAAGGAGAGTGAGTGAAGATAAAAGGTGAGACAGAAGAGGAATGGGAATCGGAAGGGGCAAGATGAGAATATCAAAGGCAAATGAGGTGAGAGGAACCTTAAGAGTGTGGGCAAGGACAGGATGTGGGGATTGAAAGAATTTAAAACCGAGTGAGTGGTACAAATACCTGGCAATGGAGCAGTCGAACAGCCATTTTTATTTTAGTACTAAGGAGAGAAGAACTGAAATGGGCAATTAGCTGGCCATTTGCAACAAAAATAGAAGGTACCAGAGAGGCTCATAAGGTTGCTGATGGCATTGTAAGTAGGTTCAAAATCAAGACTGAAGGTGCCTAGAGGAATATCAAAAGCAATGAAATATTCATAGGGGTGCACCAAGGCTTACCCCTCATTCCTTGTTTGTTATCGTTATGAAAGAGGCTACAATGGAGTGAAAAAAAATGAGATTTGTGAGAGCTGCTTTGTACACATGATCTGGTTTTAACAACCAAAACAAAAGCAAAGGTCTTTCAAACTGATGCAACAGTACTTAGGGTCGATTCCACAGTCGTATTCGTTTGTTAGCTTTCTAACCAACCACACTTGTAAGGGTTCATTATTTTCCAAAAGCGGAGTATCCACATTCACAAAATCTATCAAACAGTTAGATAATGATGATCACTGCATAGTTTATTCACCAAATTAATTAAATAATTCATCCATAAGTCATTTACACGGCTAAGATTCTTTCGTTTGCGTGCTTACAAACCACTACGAACGACTGTGGAATCGACCCTTAGTGTGCAAGGCCTTCTATTAACAAATTTGCATGTGACTAATTAATGGGTAAATCTTTAACCATCATGTAAATTGCATGGGAATTAGCTAACATCAACTTTATGTTGAAATTTCTGTTCATTTGAGTCATGATATGGGTTATTCCTTCATATCGTGGATTTGTTACCTGGTGCCACTATGTTACATTGTCATTGGAAGGGCCTGAACAAGGTAAAAAGCAAAGATATTATTATGAGTCGCTAGCTTCCCATTCGCATAAAGTTTTCTCTAGTTAAGCAGTTTTGCTTCATGTAGGAATACAGTACTCACCGGTAGAGGTAGTGGGGTCGGTTGCTGGCAATGATGGTCACTGGTACGTCATGCACCTGATTGTTCAGCAGCTGTGGCAAAATACAAATGATTTTAAATAGCAAGAGACCTGTGGATCTTAATCTAGTTATATGATTAAACTATTTTCACTTATCTAATGGAATCAGATAAAATACACCAAAATAGCTAGTATTCTCAAAACAAACTTTAAATTTAAAGCGTTTTTACTAAATCTCTCTAACAAAACACAATTGAGTGATGTACTGTAGTTAGTTTAGTAGCATTTGATATGTTAATTCTGATCCTCTACACAGCCTGGATAAAAATTTTCCATGCACTGAGACTGTATTGACCACGTAACACCTGAACATAAATCATTCCTACTTGCAGACCAACAGCTGAAGAATTACCAGTACTTACAGTAAAATAGGATTTCATAACCTTAGAGTTAATAAGAGGATGGCTGAAGACTTAAGCAATTTTCTCAGATAATTATCAATGAACCCAAAAAGTACTGGCAAGTCTTTACTATTACCGTGCTGTATTAGGCTACTTAAGACAGGGTAGTTTTCTATAGGTTACATGTTAAATTTCTTTCAATCAACGTTTTAAATATTAAGACTTAACTATTCACCCACTCACCTAAAAACCCTCTCGCCTATACCTGCCTACATCCATACGTTTACAAACTTACCCCAGCTCCCCACCACCTACCTAGCTGGAAGGTAATCCAGTAATTTACCGCCTTATTATGTGAAGTTTTAATGTGGTAAAGTTTTATCATATATCACAGTGACTCACCCCCTTCCTTTACTTCTTTCCCTCTCCTCCTTTCCACTCCATTTCCTCATTGTTCCCATTATCTCCTGCCTCCCGTCCTTTCTTCTCCCTACACATCCTACATTGTATTTTCATTTTCCCCATTTCCTCTTTCATCAGTGTCTTACGTGCTTCGTCCTCTCATTCCATTCCATTCCATTTCTATTCACTTTGTTTTCTTACCTTTCCTTTCCTATATTCTCTCCTCTCCTCATTTCTTCTTTCACCTCATTGTCTGTCTACTGTTCTCCCCTCCCTTTGCTCCTTCTCCCCCCCCCCTCTCCAAATCATTGCACTAACTCCCTAAATTGTGGGATAGGGAAGAAAGGAAGATGAAAGGCGGAGAGACTAAGAGGGGAAGATGTGGGAGGGGAGGGTTGAGTCGGGGGAAAGATGCAGGAGGATGGTTCAGGGATAAGAGGAAGGCAAGGAGGAGGATGGGGAAAGTGAAAAAAGAAAGGTAAGACAGGAAAGGAGTGAAACTTTATCATTAATACCCTATATTCACTGATTTTGAAAGGGTGGGGCAAAAATAAGAAAAGAAAGAAGGAAGAGTAAAAGAAAGGAGAAGGAAGAGGAAAAGAAATTGGAGAGGAGAAAATTGAAGAAAAGGAAGAGAGAGAAGGGAGAAGAATATGGTAAGGGAGAGGGTGGGGGGAGGAGGGTGAAAGGAAGCGGGGGTGGAGAAAGGCACGTTCATTAGCGTTATCTCCTGAGGGAGGGGGGAATGAGCCATGGAACATGAAGGGGGGGGGGGAGTATTTGGGGAGAGTAAGAGGGAGGGGATAGAGAGTAAACAGGTGGGGGATGAATGCAGATAAAGGAGAATATAAAGAAAAAAAAACAAGGATATTGAAAGTGGGGAAGAAGATGTGGAAGAAAAAGATAATCCAAGAAACCAATGGTAGGAAGTACAGTATTAGAGAAAGCTATTGTGTGTGTGTGTGTGTGTGTGTGTGTGTGTGTGTGTGTGTGTGTGTGCGAGCGAGAAAGAGAGGAGAAAGTGACACAATTAATAGCTTCCTTCACTATCGTAGGATCAGGAAATTGGCAAGTCTGTGAGGTCACCAAAAATGTTCCCGTCTTCCTCCCATCATCATCATCTCTCCCTCCTTCTCATCTTTTCCCTCCTCCCTATCTTTTCCCTCTCACCCTCCTCCTCATCTTTTCCCTCTCCTCCTCCTCACATCATATCCCACTAACCTCTCTCTCTCCCTCCTCATTTTCCCTCGCACTCCTGTCCCTATCATCTATCCATACGTTATGTTCTCCTAATCCCCCTCTCTCATTTACCACCTCCAAAATCTGAGATAAAAGGAAAATTCAGGCTTGTCAGGGCTACTTAACCCAATAACAAAAGAGTCTTTACAGTATAGTGTCACAAATGTCCCCTCAAAGAAGCAAACATTATACAACATAACTGCAACAAAATTAAGTACACAAGTGCAATCTTTTCCACTCACTGTTAAAGATGTTGATGAGTGTAATAATTACTATATATTAATAATACTGTACCATCATATCACAATCACAAGATAAAGTATTATGTCTACAGAAACACAAACAACAGCACAGAATGCATAAATACAATTAACCATTAAAACACACCAGATATTACACACACATCACGAAGATATGACTCACAGGTTCTGTAGTGAAGGAGAGTGGTGCAGGGTCGGTACATGCACACACAGAACCATAGCCCTCGATGTGTCCACAAAACTCACGCCTTCTGTGCTGCTCCTCACCCTCTGGCCACTCGCACTCACTCTCTGTAACATATGTGGTGAACTCAGTAAACATATCAGTATTACCCACAATGGAAAGGGAACTGGTGCCCCTACCATAAAGTTCTCCAAGAAATATAGTGGATGGTCAACATAGACATACAGCAAATCCAATATCACTTATGGCTTTTGTGATGTGGTACTGTGACAGGACAAGAACACTATACCATTGCAGGTGCATGAAGAACAATTTGTATCAAGTATATTACTGGCTAATGCTATCTGTAATCTCATACAATATGATCACCCGTTAAACTTATTTTTTCCATATAATGTACTCGAAAAGGGTGTCTTAAGTTTATATTACTTGGAGGGGGATTGGTGCAGTTATGCCAGGAAAATGCACTACTGTATAAGCTTCAACTACAAGACTAGAGTACAGTACTGTACAGCCGTTCCAACCCACTGTACCTTCCAGAGTCACCAAAGGGACTTCAGCTCTCAACATGACGGGTGTGGCCCAGGTGTTGAAGTCTGGGCTACGGGACACCTGCTCTTGGTACACCCGCCCGCCCTTGCTGGTCACCAGAGCCCACATGTCCCGCCAGGCCAGGTCCTGTGCGTGAATTGACCCCAGGCGCTTGAGGGCGTCTCGGCCACCGCCTTTTAGCTGGAATGTTCCCTCATCCTTTGGAAGAATTAATACAATTTTATAAATCATGTATTATCTAATCCCAGCACTATACATTTTTGCCTCATTTATTGAATTTCACCGAGAGTGATGTAGACTCTCGTCATGTAGGCTACTATTGGCCTCAAGAATTCGTACACACGATGTTGTTTTCAAGGGTTTACAAGATATAGAAAATGAAAGACTACGTAACTGCAATACAACATTACTATTACAGTAGGCTTGTTATTTTGTATTCACAGAGTCACTTGATAGACCATTTATTGTAGTACTTTCAGAATAATGACTTCTCTTTCCATAAAGCCTGTGTAAGAATTCCTGTGGCCAACAGTACCATGTTTCTTTGCCATTAATTCTTTTTTTCATTACTTTACGATTTGTAACATTGATGGTCATAATCATAGGAGATATTTTAGAACCTACTGACCACAGTATTTTACTCATACATTGCAATAGTATTTACAATATAATTTATAACTCACCTTGATAGCCAGTACGAGAAGCCTGCCTGGGGACACCATACTGAGGAAGAGTGTCATGGCCTCATCCTCGTGGGGGGAGTATGTGTCAAACACCCTTTGTGCCATCACTGCCCCTGTGGCCTGGTGTAGCACCACAACATGTACACCCCGACCTTTCCTTTCCTCTCCCTCCTCCACAATCTGTCAGCAGAGGTCAGTTAAATGTTAGCAGCAGGATAACCCTTGGACTATTTTTATTTTTCCCTCATGTAATATTTTCAATATTACATCAGCCTTATATAATTTCTATTTTTTTTATATGTCAGAATGACCAAAATAATAATAAGAAAACTACTGTCTGCTAGTAAGAAAAGAATACAGAAGTTATTAACGAGGATTACCCGACCACAAGGTTAACAAAAAAAGAATCAGAAGTGGTCAAATCGCAGTTGGACGCAATAACCTCAGGTTCAACAAACCACTAATCTGATTAGGTCATTTACTAATGCATAAAAGTTTCAAGTACCCATCATGTCTTTGACATTCTGGGTTATACTCCAGGTGTGTGTAGGTTTGGTCCTTTGTAGTCATACTGCCCCGGTACAAAAAAATAATTAATTAATTAATCAATGGTGGTGTGTCGTCCTCATGAAATTAATTCGTAAGGTACTTCATTATCATAAGAATTTAAGCAATCAGCATTACAATATACCCCTTCCTAAGTTCCTCCATAATAACCTGCGAGGCAAGGTCATGTATTATATCGTACAGTTAACAAAGTCGTAGAATAGAGAAACTAAAATAATTACAATATGCTCCATTCCAGCCTCTTACCCCTTTTTCTAACCAAAACTTTTAGGGAATGTCAGAGAAGGTCACCAGGAACTTGTAGAAGCATAAAATAGTTTTAATTCATCAGCACCTGTACCCAAACCATTCCATCCCTCTCCCACGTCTGTGAATCTGTCAGCAGAGGTCAGGAAATGTCAGAAAGAAGTTGGAGAAGGTCGCCGGGAGATCACAGGGTTCCTTAAAAGATCATAAGGTCACCAAAAGATCGTTACAGGGTCACCATAAGGTCACCAAATGATCAACCCAACATCAAAACGGGATCATAATAATGTGATAACGTCCTGAAGGAGTTTACAGCGATCAGTCAGGTATGGGTATGAGTAAAACAGTAGCTCTGTCACGAAGCAGATGGATAAGGATGGGAGACAAAAAGAAAATTCAAGGAGAGAAGTAAGGCGTGAGAAAAAAAAACGCCTTACCTCTCACCCTTCATGATTTTCCTTCACTATCTTTCCCAGCCTTCTTCCTCCCTCTTGTCGCACACTCTCCATCACCTTTCTTTCCTCTCTCCATACCTCATTAATTTCTTCCATCACTTTTCACTCTTTACCATACATTCTCCTACCACCATCACCTTACCTCTCTTCATATCTCCCTCCCTCCGTCAACATCTCTGTCTCATTGTCTCCTTCCTTCCATCACTTTTCCTCTCTCCTTACCTTCATTCTTGTCCAACCTTCTCTCTCTCTCCCTCCCTCTTTCCATTGACCCCCTTCCCCCCCCCCCTACCGCCCCAACCACTCCCTCTTCTCTCACCACCACCATTCTTCTTCCCTCACCCTCCGTCCTTCCTTCCTTCTATCATGCTTCCTTCCTCCTTCAATTAGCCACCCTGTAATTCTCTGATCAGAAGATACCGATAATGATCATAATTCTAACTCAGGGCCTCCTCCCATCTCATCCCTCTCACTTACCAAGCTCTCTCATCCTCCCCTCCTTCTCAATCCTCCTTTCCTGCCTGTAAACCTATCCCACCATCTCATCCTCTCACTTACCACGCTCTCTCATCCTCTCTATCTCTTCCTCCCCTCGTTCTCACTTCTCCTTTCCTGCCTGTAAACCTATCCCACCATTCTCACCAACGTGTCCCCATTTCGTCTCCTCTTTCGTTTCCAATCTATATAATTTTTTCTGTTCTCCTCACTCTCTCGTTTACATTTTCCTATGCCATGGCGTCTGAGTTATATCTGCCTCATTCCTTTCCCATTCTCTGTTTGTCTGTCTCCCTCCCACGTTTCTCTCTCCACAATTTATCTTCCTTTCCACACCAAGTCAACCTCCTCCTCCTCCTCCTTCTGCTCCTCTGCCTCGCCCTCCTTCTCCTCCTGCTCTTTCGTCTCCCACTCCTCCTTTTCTTTTCTCCTCCTTCTGAACCAATCCTCTTCCTACTGTCCCATCCTCCTCCGTTCTTCCCATACCTTTCATCGCGTCCTATTTCTCTACCCTAATCTATACCATCATAACAAACGCTCATTGAGAAGTTGTACCACACTAATTAGAGGTTGGAAATTTGAGAAACCTTATGTTTTCTGACAGTCTATCTTTAATTAATACTCACATAAAAAAAAAAAAAAAAAAAAAAAAAGGTAGAACACAGTTAGGTACTTACTTTCCTACAGAAACAAAATCAATCCAGTTTTCGAGACCTTCAATAATACTTCTGCAGTCGTCAGCTCCATAAAGTGATGGAAACACGCAGAAAAAAATTGATTACCAGTATTCTTCACTATTCTTTATTACCAGGAGTATTTACCAGTATTCTCCACTTTTCTCTAGTTACGGTATTCTGCTGCCTTCTTTTTTTCTCTTCTTTTCATTTATTATCCTTCTTTCTTTATTTTCTCTCCTCTTTCATCCTCCCTTGTCTACTTCCCTCCTTCAACCTTACTCCATCACCCTTCATTCCACGTGCTTTCAATATATTCTCTCTCTCTCTCTCTCTCTCTCTCTCTCTCTCTCTCTCTCTCTCTCTCTCTCTCTCTCTCTCTCTCTCTCTCTCTCTCTCTCTCCTTCCTATTCATCTCCCCACCCCCCTCTACTCTCCTCAGCAGTCTAGTCAAATAGCATAACTTACCATTAGTGTCTGGGAGTGGAGGGAGGGAGGGGAGGGAAGAAGAGGAGGGGAGACAAACGAGAGGAGGAAGGAAATGAGAAAAGGAGCGAGGAGAAGGAGGAGGGGAGTGTGAAAAGGAAATTTAGGGAGAACGTAAAAGAGTGGACAGAAGTGGGGGGGGGGCAGAGTGAGAGGGGGTGAGTGGGTTAGTGAGGGAATATGGGTGAGGGGAGGGGAAATAAAAGAGTGGTTAAGATTACGTGTGGATAATAGTTAGGTGGGAGGGAAGGAGTGAGGGAGGGAGAGAGTGGGAGGGAGTGAGGGGGAAGGGAGTGGGAGGGAGAGAGTGGGAGGGAGAGAGTGGGAGGGAGAGAGTGGGAGGGAGAGAGTGGGAGGGAGAGAGTGGGAGGGAGAGAGTGGGAGGGAGAGAGTGGGAGGGAGTGAGGGGGGGAGGGAGTGAGGGGGAAGGAGTGGGAGGGAGTGAGTGAATGAATGAACGTGGGAGGGTATTTTTTGGGAACTACTATGATGATGATGATGATGAGCTTTTAAGAACAATGTGTTAATTTTTTGATGGCAGAGAAAAAGTGATCGTCATTACACCTTGAACGACATCTTCCTCTCTTTTTCTTCTCCTTTCCACTCTTTTAAACTCCTCTTTTATCCTTTTCCCTACTCTCTCATTTTCATTTACCTTTCCCTATTGCTTCCTACATATATAGATTCTACTCCTTCCATTTTCCTCTCCCTAATCCCTTTCATCTCCTTTCCTTCAGGGTTGTCTAATCTCCCCTAATGTATATCACTTCCCTAGGAGGAGATAGTGGTAGAATTAGACAACCTCGTAAATCATGAAACTGTTTGAATTTCTCTTTCTCATTCATACAGTATACTGTGGTTGCTGGTTACATTTCTTTATGCATCGTACAGTAAATCTATATAGGGAACACACACACACACACACACACACACACACACACACACACACACACACACACACACACACACACACACACACACACACACACACACACACACACACACACACACACACACACACACACACACACACACACACACACACACACACACACACACACACACACACACACACACACACACACACACACACCACACACACACACACACACACACACACACACACACACACACACACACACACACACACACACACACACACACACACACACACACACACACACACACACACACACACCACACACACACACACACACACACACACACACACACACACACACACACACACACACACACACACACACACACACACACACACACACACACACACACACACACACACACACACACACACACACACACACACACACACACACACACACACACACACACACACACACACACACACACACACACACACACACACACACACACACACACACACACACACACACACACACACACACACACACACACACACACACACACACACACACACACACACACACACACACCACACACACACACACACACACACACACACACACACACACACACACACACACACACACACACACACACACACACACACACACACACACACACACACACACACACACACACACACACACACACACACACACACACACACACACACACACACACACACACACACACACACACACACACACACACACACACACACACACACACACACACACACACACACACACACACACACACACACACACACACACACACACACACACACACACACACACACACACACACACACACACACACACACACACACACACACACACACACACACACACACACACACACACACACACACACACACACACACACACACACACACACACACACACACACACACACACACACACACACACACACACACACACACACACACACACACACACACACACACACACACACACACACACACACACACACACACACACACACACACACACACACACACACACACACACACACACACACACACACACACACACACACACACACACACACACACACACACACACACACACACACACACACACACACACACACACACACACACACACACACACACACACACACGTTGTATCTCGCCTCAAAATTAATATACTCTCTTTCACAAACACATTTTATCGAAGGGGGTATATACTGGTCCCACAGACTTTGGCCCCTTTGCGGTAGGTCAGCGGTCTCCGTATTCAAAACTTGGCTCAGTAAGGTTTCAGCCGTGGACAATCCCATAAACGAGCGAGGAGTCAATAATACGGATGGATTCTAACTGCTGATGTGGCTGGGTAGAAGTTGTGGTGGGAGGGGATGTGTACAACTCTACGGACATTCACAACCACGTTTCGTTATCACATTAAAACACGCAGGGAGGTATGAGGCAGGCAGGCAGGAAAAGACAGATGCACAAAAATAAGGGTAGGAAAAGCAGAAAAAAAAATAGTTACGAAAGAAAGAATACAGGGATAGATGAATGAATGACGAAAGGAAGGGAAGACGAAAGTGTGGACGGAAGGAAGGAAGGAAGGAAGGGAGGAAGGACGAAAGGGTGGACGGAAGGAAAGACGAAAGGGTGGAAGGACAGGAAGGACAGGAAGGAAGGAAAGACGAAAGGGTGGAAGGAAGGAAAGACGAAAGGGTGGAAGGACAGGAAGGAAGGAAGGAAGGAAAGACGAAAGGGTGGAAGGAAGGAAGGAAGGAGATTAGCATTAACCTCATTATTTACAAGGTTTAAATGGACATATATTAGACCAAAGGAGGATGGCGAAGAGAAACGGGAGGCGGGGAGAGAGAGAGTGTGTGTGGGGGGGGGGGGGGAGAAGGGGAGGCTGAGGTGAAGCGATGGAAGAACAGAAAGAAATCGAAGTGAAACAATACTATGAGAGAGGTACGTAAAGACAGGAAGAGAAATAGAGACATAGGAAAAAAAAAAACAGAGAAAGGGAGATAGATAAACAACAATGGATATAAATGGAGGGTGATGGGGAAATGGTATAGAGAGAGAATAAAAGGACTGAGGAATGGGAAATAAGAATGAGAAAAACGAAGGAAGGAGGAGGTGGAGTGGTTGGTAGAGAAGGAAAGATGGAAGAAAGGAAGAAAAATGTCCTGACAGTCAAAATGGTCCATTGAGAGGAAAGATGGGGGAAGGGAGGGAAGAGGTAAACACACGAGACAGAGAGAGAGAGAGACAGAGAGAGAGAGACAGAGAGAGAGAGACAGAGAGAGAGAGACAGAGAGAGAGAGACAGAGAGAGAGAGACAGAGAGAGAAAGAGACAGAGAGAGAAAGAGAGAAAGAGAGAGACACAGAGACACAGAGACACAGACAGAGACACAGACACAGAGACACAGACAGAGACACAGACACAGACACAGACAGAGACACAGACACAGACACAGACACAGACACAGACACAGACACAGACACAGACACAGACACAGACAGAGACAGAGACAGAGACAGAGACAGAGACAGAGACAGAGACAGAGACACAGACACAGACACAGACACAGACAGAGAGACAGAGAGACAGAGAGAGAGAGAGAGAGAGAGAGAGAGAGAGAGAGAGAGAGAGAGAGAGAGAGAGAGAGCTGGTTGGCGAGGAAAGCACAGCCCACCATGGGGTAATTACAAGAAAGTAAGTGAGAGATACATAAGGCAGAAAAGATATACGAGAGGGAGGATAATAGTGTGATGGGAAGAAAGATAGAATAATAATAATATACATGCAAGACAAATTGAAATTATATATGGGAAAACATTTATACAAAACCACAGGACAGTACGTTAGACAGAAATAATAAGGATGGATAAATGGATAGACTGAGGTATATGAAGATTGTCTCTTACACAGACAGTATAAAGTATACAAAAAAAATGAACACATACCTACAGAGATAGACAGACAGACAGACATAGGAAAAATAAATGCTGACCACAAACATATTACAAAAGGGACCCTGTAATCG
>JAWQEG010002709.1:0-185000 GCA_033782935.1 Petrolisthes cinctipes
ATATATATATATATATATATACTATATATATATATATATATATATATATATATATATATATATATATATGTATATATATATATGTATATATATATATATATATATATATATATATGTATATATATATATATATATATATATATATGTATATATATATGTATATATATATATATCATATATATATGTATATATATATGTATATATATATATATATATATATATGTATATATATATGTATATATATATATATATATATATGTATATATATATATGTATTATATATATATATATATATATATGTATATATATATATGTATATATATATATATATATGTATATATATATATATATATATGTATATATATATATATATGTATATATATATATATATATGTATATGTATATATATATATGTATATATATATATATATATGTATATATATATATATATATGTATATATATATATATATATGTATATATATATATATATATGTATATATATATATATATATGTATATATATATATATATGTATATATATATATATATATGTATATATATATATATATATATATATATATATGTATATATATATATATATGATATATATATATATATATATATGTATATATATATATATATATATATATATATATATATATATATATATATATATATATATATATATATATATATATATATATATATATATATATATATATATATATATATATATATGTATATATATATATGTATATATATATATGTATATATATATATATGTATATATATATATGTATATATATATATATGTATATATATATATGTATATATATATATATGTATATATATATATATATGTATATATATATATATATATATGTATATATATATATATATATGTATATATATATATATATGTATATATATATATATATGTATATATATATATATGTATATATATATATATATGTATATATATATATATATGTATATATATATATGTATATATATATATATATGTATATATATATATATATATATGTATATGGACTGTCGTCACCAATGAGTGGTTACTCCTTAATTAAATGAGTAAAATCAAATGGTAAACTGGAACTTTAAATAATAGGAGATTATGGTCAAATGGTTAAAGATATGTCCGATGTTTGGCTTGGTATAATAGACTACAGAGCTTTTCCTTTTCATACAAAATTAATTGGGGGGGGGGGGAGAGGTCAGGTACAATATTTAAGGATTATGATTTACTCAGGTATTGAATGAAATACAGTAGATCATTTGACGTCATATATGACTGGCTATATGTGAGAGTTTGTGAACGTAAAGTTGGAAAAAGAAGACTTTTGCTAGACTCGAAAGACCTTGTATCACACAGGAGAAGGAGACAGACAGGAGGGACAGCAATCATGACTAAAAAAGAGGGTAAGGGAACAGAGTTAAAGAAACGAGGGAGAATGGCTCAAGTCCGAAGGAACATCAAAACCTTTAATTTAAGTACTCTACTGCTCACATCACCGCAGGCACTACCACCACCCTACACGAAGGAATTATTAATAGAACTATTAAAAATACTTTTATTCTATATTCCTCTTTCGTAAAGAATGGCTGTAATATGATTGACCTTTTCGTAAATGATTTAGTGTATGCTCTGAACAATTATATTTCGTTATTCTATAAAACATTTGATATGAACATTTACTGTCACCGAAGAATACATTGCATTTTGGACCGGCTAGTGCATACACTCTGTGTGTGTGTGTGTGTGTGTTGCGCAGGGTATGGTGATGTTGGTCTGTATGTGGGGGTAGGTCATGGGAGTAGTGGATGGATATAACGTAAGGTCGTATGGTTTGGAGGTACAGTCGGAGGCAAAAGTCCTGTGGTCTCACTCAGCGCTTCTTAAAGGATAACATATATTATGATAATCCAGTAATCACATTCATCAAACAGAATTTCAATATCCAGAGGGCAAATCAGTAGCCTAACCTTCTCTGGATTTTCAGTGTCTGTGAAGTTTTTATTTCCGTGTTCTTTTAACAGTAGTATTTCATTTTAGCTTTGCCCTTGAGGATGGAATGTACAAATTTTGAAACGTCGGCTGTATTTGCTAATACAGTATAGCAAGCATTACAGTATATGCTTCTCTTTACACTGGTTCTTCTATTGATTGATTGCACTTTCCATTTTATCATGCAAACCAGTGCATATACACACACGGTGTGTGTGTGTGTGTGTGTGTTCAAAATATTTCACAGCATTGGGGTGAATACAAAAACCTTCCTGTGGTAATAGTAGTATAGGAGACAATCATCTGAAAGGTTTCCAGTGACGGACGATCGAGCACCTTAATGATTAATTTATTTATATATAAACAAAAAAGAACAGGAGAGAGAGAGTAGAAAATATGAATGCTCCTGCACACAGGGAAGGTGAAATAAATTTGGATTAACTCAAGTAAGGAAAGATGTAGGGAGAAAGGAGAGACAAAGATCAACCAATAATGGAGGCATGAACGCGTGATGATGGTGATGAGAGATAAAAGAGCTGCGAGAACTGAGAAAACAAGTATTGAATAGGAGGTGGTAATGAGAGACAGAGAATGTGGGACATTATGGCGAATATTGGAGGCTGCCCATTAATCCATACTGTGCCACAAAGCAGCATACCATTGCAGATGTAGACTGTTTCCTGACACATTTTGAAGGATTCAGTGGCCCTCAATTCGCAGATACCACTTTATCCCAGGCAAGTAGTAAGATTTCCACCACAAGAGACCCCAAGAGATGAAAGAGTTTATCTGAGGAGACGTGACTGACTCCATGTCCTGCAGGTGAAGGTGAAGGTAAGGTCAGTGTTAGGTCAGTTGTAAATCAAGGTCAGATCAGGTGGAGGTCAAACTCTGGTCAGATGGACGGGCTATATTCTTAGTTATGCATGAAGGACATAAATAATTTTGCCTTGAGAATATAGTGCCTTGAGAGATGACCATTGACACAAGAAAAGAAACTCGACTGTAATTACCCGATGATTGTTCTTGGGCAGATTCAGTGGCGTGGACTACTAGTATAGGTGTCAAATGTTAATGACCCTGTGGAGTACTGGCACAGGTTTAGTCCGTCCCTCTATTCTTGATCATGCCCTTGCAAATCTGATTGTGTACGTTGAAAGGAAGATATACAATTATTATATTTTTTCATGTTTCCGTAATTCTCATCGTCATCACCTGTTGTTTGTATGCTGCAACAATACGTACACTCCAACACCCTCCTCTTTCAGATTTTATTAATTTATTCAAGCATATCCCTAGGAACATATTAAATTTTATCTTCTATCTATAATGGTATATATGATTGCCTTAGTTTCTCCTACTACCCATAGCTCTTTCCTTCAGTAACATTTATATAGGTTAATCAAGTCTACAACAACAAGAATTCCAACTATATCATTAGAGATGTTGCCTACGTATAAATTACATCTGCCAAGGTGGTACTGTGCTTGGTTCGGTTTATTTGTCTGTCTGTTTGCTTGTTTGCTTCTTTGTATATCTGTTTATCAGGTTTTTATTGGCAAGAATATTCCACATATTTCATGTAAAATGTCTTATATAATACAGTTGATAGGCAACAGTTCAGTATGTTTCGGGGGAGATCCGAATCTGGACTATATATATATATATATATATATATATATATATATATATATATATATATATATATATATATATATATATATATATATATATATATATATATATATATATATATATATATATATATATATATATATATATATATATACATATATATATACATATATATACATATATATATATACATATATATACATATATATATATACATATATATATATATATATATATATATATATATATATATATACTGCAGAAAATTCTTATTATAATATTCTTCATAAATTTCTGAAAGAAAATGTAACAATCTATTCTATGTGAATGAATGGGATTTACCATTATGTTATAGAACTGGTAATCTAAATAAAATTACGACTAGCTCTATTTGTTTTTGTGGCTGCACATTGGCTTGGCAGCTGTAGACATCCTTCTCCCTTCCACATAATCTTATCTTCTCATGGAAAATGGAGATTGGGGAAAGTGATTGGTGGGATGCATGACAGTACACATATTAAGGGGCAGGTAGAAGATAAGATTAGCAAGGGTCAGATGAACTCCCAGAATAAACAAACTACCTGACTGTCAGATATCCAGCACCAGCAGACGATTCACAGATAACCAGATAAACAGACTACCTGGGCTAGGGTCAGGTACACAATAGATAACCAACACAGGTAGCTGGAAGACAGGCATTAAGATAACCAGGTATCACAAACTACCTATCAGCATATGCAGCTAGAGACAGGCATTAAGATAACCAGGTATCACAAACTACCTATTAACATATGCAGCTGGAGATAGGCATTAAGATAGCAAAGGTCATCTCAGCTACCTGAGGCAGATGGTGTTTACCTAGTTGACCCATGCAGCTACCACATGACCCACAGTAAATAATGACCCACCAAATTGGTATTATTGTAATCCAGACTCTACTGGCAACTCAGGTAGAGAGTGAATATAAACCAACCAAGAACACAGTTAGTTAGGACAGTTCTGAAATTAGAACAACACAGGACACTCATCTCTGAACTCAGACAGAGACAAGGTTACTCCTCTGGGCTCCTCAAGACAAGGCACAGAATTCCTAGTTGACCCATGCAGCTACCACATGACCCACAGTAAATAATGACCCACCAAATTGGTATTATTGTAATCCAGACTCTACTGGCAACTCAGGTAGAGAGTGAATATAAACCAACCAAGAACACAGTTAGTTAGGACAGTTCTGAAATTAGAACAACACAGGACACTCATCTCTAAACTCAGACAGAGACAAGGTTACTCCTCTGGGCTCCTCAAGACAAGGCACAGAATTCCTATAGATTAAAATAAGAATAAATTAAGTTAATGGGGAATTTCTGGAACTAATCCGCTAGATGTCACTGCTGTGCAGTCAGTTCATGAGACATGAGCTAAAATATTGTTTTTTAAAATCCCATCAGCATACAAATGCATAGAACCTTGATTATTATGATACTTTCGAAATCCTGCATCGACTTTTTAATACCCTGTATGGATAATTTTGAGATAAGTTGGTTAAATTAGATATTTTTGTTTCGTGATTATCGACCTTCTGCTGTCGATATTTAAAGTAAGGCATATGCCAAGGCTAAAATCTATTTATTTGGACAATACAAATAAATATGATTAAGACTGTACTACATATTATGACGTAACATACCCAGTAACATGGTAAAATATAGATATAGTTAATTTTGTGGAGATCTTAGCATCTCCTTCACCAAGTGAGCGACAAGGCAAAAGTAGCCGAGCGAGACTCGTTTCCTCAGCTCCTCCTTCAGCTGTTGCAACGTCCAGCTACCGTAGTCCATTGTTCTTATAAAAGAACCAAACCAAACACGTAACAATAACCAAAGCGTGCGCCAGTCGGACAAACACGTTTATTTTGTTTTGATTCCTTCCACGATTCGACTACTTCGCCAGCACATTCGAGTTGCCTATTCTCAATTGAAATATGTATTTCAATAAACCAGGAAGTTGATCTATGTAATTCGGAGTTTTAACTATCACCTGCATGTTCTTTTTATGTTTATTGTATTTTCATTTACTTTGTTTCCAATCAATGGTGTACCTGTTTGGTAATCCCGAGATGGCCAAATAATCTGAATGCCAATTTCATCAGAAAATCAACTTAACTCCTTTTGATCACGAATAGTACTATTTTCCCTGTGTTTTACTACTTAGAAAGAATTGTGTAGAAATATGTATCATTTAAGCTCGATGCATTTTTTTTGTGTATAGAATGACTCTGAAGGAATATTTTATTTTGCTTGTGTGCGCGATGAACCGCCGATTGTGATGCCACCTGGTGGCAACCACGAGTTTAGAAAATTCCCCATTAACCAGTGCAGTTTACTTATGCCTGGACTGAACACCACGCTGCCAACTTCCCTACCAACCACACACTTACCAAAGTACCAGATTCTTCGAAGAGACAAACTAAGGACAGGTACATTTGATGACAGCGGTGTTTTGCAATATTGCAAGGTAAACTTTACAGAAGTGAAGAGGCTAACATTGTTCAAGAGCAAGTTGAAGGATTCACTTGTAAATTATCTCAAGTAATTCCTTTAGTGGTAATAATCTTACGACTTCTAACAGAGGGAGATTTATACCACAAGTACTTCACCTACAAGAGTCCCCTACTACACCATTACTACAACTCAACCTATAACAGGGACCTCATCTATATCACAACAAACAACCATCACTACATCTCCTCCACGCCGACACCCTGTTACGTAATTTCTTTCGTAAGGGCAACGCAATATCCTTCACACCCCCACCCCTAGTAAATGACTGTTAGTGTGCGAGCTAATTAGTCATCATCTTCACGACATCGTCGACTCGTCAGGCAACACCCCAACTCGACCTCGTCATCACGTCGTCATTATTGTTGCTGCAACAGTCTACACAAAAATGTAGGTACATTTACAAAGTACATTAGATTATTTTCTACTTGCTCACTAACATGTTAGGATAAAGTTAGGTTCCTCATGCCCAAAAAGAATACATTCGCGAAATTGAAACAAAGCTTCGATGTATTTTCCCCATCAAACGTCTAAACGACCCAGAACTAAAATCGAATATCACCAACGATGATTCATTAAGCTCCGAGCTAGCATATTCATCCCCTGCGTCCAAAAGTCTTGTTCCTGGTACAAACACATACGAAACCCCTTCTTCTGCTTCTCCAAACTTATCCCCATCAAAGACACGATCTGGTATACCATATCAAATTGTATCTTCTCCAACAATGGCTAGTCCTACACAATCTCCTAATATTTCTACTCCTCCTATGACTTCTAACATCCCTTCCTCTACTATGCCTAACCAATTTCAAACAGTGAGAATCTTACCAACCCCCAATTATTTAAAGCAATATACGGGATATGATCCCAGATATGGAATTCATCTCCTTTTGGAGGATGCCTTTTACCAAGCGGAAATAACACGGGACACAGATAAAATTAGATTCGTTAGAGGGCATATTACACCAGACCGTCCAGCTAGTTATATGCTAACAGCAAGTGCTTTTTCTGACCATGATAAATTAACATCATATGATACATTTAGAGAGTCACTTATAGATGTTTTTGGAGACGGTCAACTCCACGGGTGCAGAGAATGGCTAAAACAACTGCAGATAATATAAATACACATGAACCAGCAAAAGCACTTGCATTGGCAGGGTCCCTAGCTTTTGATGCGAAAGAATAATTAAAGTTCTCACCTTGGGTACATAATGGGAATATTATCTTAGATAATACTATTTAATTAGTCGAATATATCCAATTTACATTATTGTTAAAAGAAACTTATCGTTTGGATATTCCTAAACAATCATTTGGTTCTACTGACAAACTAATTAAGTTAGCTTCCAAACTTAGCGTAATAGAACCTCATATCGTACCTTGTGCCTTGAATTTCAATCTTGGTGCCACATCAACTCAATGGAAATCACAGAGGATATATTGTAAACATTGTAGCAAAACTAATCATTATACCAATGAATGTTAATACTTACATAACCCTAAAGGAAATTATTAATGGAAACGTAATAAATATTCTTCTTCTAATAAATATTGTCATTTACATGAGTCAACTTCGCACTCCTCAGATGAATGTGTGGTGCTTAAAAGAATGAAAGAGGACTTGCAAAGAAACACGAAGTACGAAACGAGACCACCACATATTGGAAATGGCATCAACCGCCCAGAAAGTAATACGAACCATAAACCCTGTCGTCGCATCTGCCGGTAGTGTACTATCAATTCCTGTACAAAAATACTGTACGACAAAAACACTTATTATGTATCCATGTCAGTTTTTGTCTGCCGATACCAAGCGTCCTTAAGACGGTCTTCGTATTCCAATCCTACTCTTGAACGACAAAAAGATGCCTTATGTTGTGGGTTAACGACGATGTAGGGGGTATTTTCTTGACGTGTCGGGGTAGTTAGTATAATTGACGAACAGCTGGACCCATCAGATAACCTCTGAAAAACACCAGACGTTTTCTCGTGGACTCGAACCCAGGCCCTTGCCATTCGCAGTTAGTCACTTTATCCACTCTGCAACGACATCGACTCCTGGTCTGCGTATTCTTCGATTTACAGAAAGCCTATGACACTACATGGCAGTATGGTATCCTGAAGCAACTCCATGCCTGCGGGGTCGCCTTATGCTTTTTCTTAAGGGGTTTCTCATTGGTGTGAGGATTGGTACAGGGTTAGTTTGTGTGAGGGTTGGTACAGCCCTCTCTGCACCCGTAGCACAGGAGGAGGGCATCCCCCAGGGAAACATCCTCAGTGTCACATTGTTTACAGTAGCAATTAACGCCTTTGCTTATCCCTTCCGGACAGTACAGCTAACTCGATGTATGTTGATGACCTGGCAGTCTAGTTTGCTGCTTCCCATATCTTAATGGCGGAGCAACGCCATCTGGTTGCCCTTGACAGGATGTCGCGTTGGGCTGGTTCTCATGGGTTACGTTTCTCTCCTGCCAAGACGGTTGCTGTGCGCTTCTGCCGCATCCGGGGCGTCCACCCCGATCCGGACTTATTCATGTAATACATTGATATTCAAGCCCATATGGTACACATCATTTACTAATACCACCTATTACTACACCTCGGGAGGTGTTGTTATTAGCGGTTTCGCTTACATGCCCTTAAAGTCACTATTTTGCTACTTGAATCGAGGCTGGTGGCCGATGTCGCTAACGTGGTTTACCGACGGTGGAGCCTCTAGCGGCCAAAAAGAATCAACACTCCAGCTCCCGTCTGCTTCCCTTTATCTTGCAATTGCTGTGGATACAAGGAGACCCAGCAGGTCAGGTTTTGTGTCGTCGAAACCTACTAGCTCTCAGTAATGTTGACTGATGTATTCGCATTTCTCTCTTATGGAGCCATTCACTCAATTTTTAAGAATTTTAGAGTAGTTCGTCTCAGTTATGACAGTGAATGCCGATCCAATCGGTGCTATATTACTTTTAATACTAATGCTGCTTCCGAAGCAGCTTAATTTTAAGGTGAAAGATTCTCTTTCTGTGGTGGATACTAACTGTACGCTTCAGATGATACGGCCAACGAATGTAGTTGACAATGACTATTGCTCTAACATCTTTGACCCCCCCAACGGGAACCGCCTTGACGTGGTGGGGGGGCTTGCGTGTCTCTGAGACCTGGCGAGCTAGACTAGAGGGGGCTCCTGCCCGTGCTCTGCCCCGATTTCGGGGAGATAGGGCTTCCCATGCTAGTAAGTTCGCCAGTGAGAGACCAGACTAAATGGTTCCCATGCAATAGGCTGCCAGTAAGGGCCAACAGTGCTGCCCTCCAGAGGGACCGCCCTGTGTTTAGATGGTTGGGTGTCTGGGCCGGGAGATGTTGGGGAAGGGGGTCTCAGCACCGCCGTGGGCAAACTTTCGAGCTATTGGGGCTGCTTTTTAAAATGAGTGGCCCCGTGGGGGAAGGGGTACCCCGCTCACGGCGACCAGCGCTCGGTCCTCTCATCTGCCCGGTAGGTAATAGCTCTTGGCTCCTGGGGCCAATAAAAAAAAATTATGATATATGGATAACGAAAAGCCCCAATCTCTTCCTCGAGCGGTGGTCGACCAGGCCCTCCAGACGTCACTCTCTGGTCGTGGTGGTATAAAGAAGGCTGCAAATAAGAGAAGACCCAGCAGGTCGGGTGTTGTGTCGGTGAACCCTGTTAGCGGTTTGGACACGTTAATGTTAACGAATGTACTTGCATTCCTTTCCTATGGCGCTATCCACTCCATTTATAAGTGTTTTGGAGTGGTTCTTTGTATCCGAATCACTTATGACAGTGACTGTTGATCTAATTGGTGCTATATTACTCCCTCTCCCTCTCCCTCTCCCTCTCCCTCTCCCTCTCCCTCTCCCCCTCCCCCTCTGAAGGGAACAGGTCAGAAGTTCATTCAACCTAAGTGGTTTAATCGGGAAATCCGTAACCTACTACGAGAGAGGAGAACTGCGTATCGTCGAGCGAAGGCATCTGGGGACTTTGACGGTCATAGAAGACTGAATCGAAACGTGAAGTCCAAAATAAGGGCGGCTAAGCATGCTGAGGAGGTCCGTGTGGCTAGACTCTGCAAAGAGAACCCCAAGGAGTTTTTCAGTTATGTGAATGGCCGTAAACCAATCCGACGCAGGATCGGTCCCTTGGTGAATGAGGATGGAGCATTGATGCACTCTGATGCAGAAAATGCTAACCTCTTAAATGAGTATTTCTCTTCAGTGTTCTCTGAGGAGAGTGGTCCCATTCCCGAACCTTTGGACTCCTTCAGTGAGAAGTTGGAGTCAATGGTCTTCACCCAAGAAGAAATCGAGAGAAAAATAATCGAATTAAAAGCAAACAAGTCCCCCGGTCCGGATGGGTTCTTACCTAGAGTGTTGAAAGAAGTGCATGGTGAAGTATCACGGCACCTGTGCATGGTCTTCAACAGGGTAATCCAGACTGGATGCGTTCCTAGAGACTGGCGTGAGGCAGAGGTGACTCCTATCTTCAAGAAGGGAGATGCTAGCCAACCGTCAAACTACAGACCCATCAGTTTAACCTCGATAGTCTGTAAACTCATGTAGAGCATCATGGTGGACAAAATAACAGCACACTTAGAATCAAATTTGCTACTGAGGGGTTCCCAGCATGGGTTCCGGCAGCACCGGTCATGCCTCACAAATCTGGTGGAATTCTTCCATTTTGTTTTCAGTGAGCATGATCGGGATAAAGCGGTCGATGTTGTCTACTTAGACTTTCAGAAAGCCTTTGATAAGGTACCCCACCGCCGCCTCCTTCGGAAAGTGCGTGCACTGGGCATAGACGGAAATGTGGCAAATTGGATAGAGAACTGGCTAAGTGACAGACGGCAGCGGGTGGTAGTGAATGGACAGGCTTCAGAGTGGGTGCCCGTTACTAGCGGTGTTCCCCAAGGTTCTGTTCTGGGACCACTACTGTTTATCATCTATGTTAATGACGTGGATGGTGACATGGTTGCCAAGATTTCCAAATTCGCCGATGATACTAAGCTTGGTATGAATGTCGCGAAAGAAGGAAATACTACCCGCTTACAAGAAGATCTTAGGAAGATCGGGGAGTGGTCTGACACATGGCAAATGCCATTTAACGTGAACAAATGCAAAGTTATGCATATAGGCCACAGAAACCCCCGAACAGAGTATATCCTTAAGGGCAATGCTCTCGTAAGCACTGATACTGAGAAAGACTTGGGTGTAACTATCACCAGCGACCTCAAGTTCTCAAAGCAGTGTATTGAGGCTGAGAAGAAAGCCCAAAGGATGTTAGGGTACATAAAGCGACAGTTTGGATACAGGAACAAGGAGATAGTACTTTGTCTGTACAATTCCCTTGTCCGACCGCACCTGGAGTATGCATTCCAGTTTTGGAGTCCTTCTTACCGAAAGGATATCGCTAGATTGGAACGAGTGCAAGCCAGGGCAACCAAACTTATACCCTCTCTTAGACACAAGAGCTATAAAGAGCGGTTGGTAGAACTCGATCTGTTCTCTTTGGAAACCCGGAGACTGCGTGGTCAGCTTATCGAAGTGTTTAACATACTACGAGGCTTTGACAATGTAGACTACAGGGACATTTTCCAACTCAGTGAGGGCACAACCAGGAATCATGGCTACAAACTTGAACTGAAGCGATACAACCGTGATCTGTGTGGTAAGTTCTTTACATACAGCATCTGCGGTACTTGGAACGCGCTTCCTGCTGATGTGGTCAACAGCAACTCTGTGGATCAGTTCAAGTCCAGATTAGACAAAGCCTTAAATCACCGTCTAGGTGTTTAAGCCGTTGTGCGAGTGTTCCTTGATGGTATCACATGACACATTCGAGGACGGTCGCCTACTTGCGGAACTAAACCCACAGGTACCCTCTTTGTATGGATCGTAAGGTCCCCTAGGGTACTTTTTTTCCTTGTAACTCCTTGTAACTCTCTCTCTCTCTCTCTCTCTCTCTCTCTCTCTCTCTCTCTCTCTCTCTCTCTCTCTCTCTCTCTCTCTCTCTCTCTCTCTCTGTCTGTCTGATCCCCTCTTTTTTTTTCTGCCGAGATGATTATCAGGTTAGGTTCAGATTTATCAGGTTAAGTTCAGAGTAATGTAATTTATTAAAGCTCCGTCCACACGAAGGTCAAATGGACGACGGGCACTGGGAGCTGGGTGTAATTCTCTCGCTTTTAAACAGTGTTACCAGATCAACCCAAGGTCAAGGGAATATACTAGGTCTACTCAGGTCTGTACCATTTTTCACCTCATGTGCGCATGACGTCACGGGCAGGAATCAGGATAGCCTCAAAGTCGCTGGAGCCCTCAGTATTCTTCTATCCGTGGACGAGGATAGATAGTAACATTAAGAAACATTCTCTAACTGTATGAAAATATTAAGAATTTATGATGCGAAATTCCTGCAAAATAAATAAGCATAAATTTAGATTGATTGTATGCCAAAAAAAATTGGACTAAATTTTTTTTATAAATCAAGATATGAAAGTCAACCACATGAATTGTGGGTGCGATAGCTGTGAATCAGGATATCAGGAACTACTGGGAGTAAACTTTTCTTTAACTACCTTGATTTTATGCCATAAATATGCCATAATTGGGCTACATTTAAAGGTTCCATCCACAGTCCAATTCTTAGATCTTTTGATGTCATCAATACCTGAGTCTGTTGCAAATAATAGAATTCTTTCGGTATCATGTTCACCACTGTCAAACTGTAGAAACTTCAAACCGTCCTCAGTGTTGCAGTACTTATCAGGAATCAAATAACCATGTCGTTCCTGAGATATAGGAGGTACGCTATCTTCTACTTGTCTCCAACGCCTTATACTACGACTCAACGATGAGGTTGAAGGTAATTCTGAAAGAGCAGATTCGGTCATATTGGAGGTGGTTTTACATAATATAGTCCGAGGTGCATCTTGTGCGGAAACAGACATCACTTTCATTTGATGTTTTGCTATTTTTGCTTCCACTCTTGCAGCTGTAGCACTGTGATCATGCTCACCAACAGTCTTAACGATTTTGTTTTCACTATCACCAACATAGGTGTGTACGCGGGCTTTACACAATCTATTTTCGCACATCCAATACTGCTTTGAACCATCCGTATTCGTTTTGTGTTTATCATAAATATAATTTAGATCATCCACTAATTTCTTTCCATTTCTTGTTGAAGTAACTAAACGAGCCATGGGTGATAGCAGAGGCGAAAAAAATATATCCTCAGATGCAGCAGCAGTAGTTGGCTGACGAGCGTTGGTAGTAGACTGACCAAGTTCATTGACTAACATCCAACATTAGTATGTTTCGAGGCATGTTCGAAACATTCCTACATTCATGTTCCGATTCACGTTCGACATGTCTCTGAATCATGTTCGAAACATTAGTACATTCATGTTCGGATTCATGTTCGACATGTCTCTGAATCACGTTCAAACCCATCCTCTTCTAAGAGAAAGTACAATGAGAACTGTGTGTGTGTTTGTGTGTCTTTATATATATATAAATTTACCTTGATCTCTCATGAATATACAGTTCTCCAGCTCGTCCTATCTTAGTACTAAATGGTAGCGAAATGACAAAGTAGCAAATTGTCCTAGTAACTAATTGTCCGGTAGCAAAGTGTCCGGGAGCGAAATGTCCAGTAGCAAGGTGTCCGGTCACCGTCTAGAGCTATGGCAGCCTACCGTATCTTTGCCATAAAGAATAACTACCTTCCCTCTGTCACTCCAAGCTACCTACATTCCTTTCCATCGAATACATTCTCTGTAGGGTGTAAGCCTGTTTTTCACGTACAGTTGTGGACAAAAGTTCTTTTCCATCTACTCATTTCTAAACACGTATGATATCGGACAGATTTTGAAACTTAGTATTTTTGAGGTGACATGTATACAAATATGTATGCACATACAAGCCAACACAATAATACACAGTTTTAAATTCTGTCTAATATTATATGAGTTAATAGATTGAAAGGAGCTTTGGTCCTCAACTGTATATCAATATATGGATTTTCATTATCCCAGACCGGCCATTGATAATTGTTACATTATCTCGTGACAGTCTTTTCACCTCCGATATAAACTAATGACATGGATTAACGGCTTTCCTTTTAAGGGAATGAACTGCAATTACTTATTACCTCTATCATTCTTGATATAATTGCTTATTTACTTAATTTTTCTTACTATAAAAGCATATGTATCTATCTATATTTCTATCCGTCTCGGTATCCATTTTTCTATATATCCATAACTCTATAAAAAAAATTCTATCACCATCTTCTGAATATTAACTGCATTTTACTCACTCTTTCACTTTCACTCTCTCACGGGTTGTTCGTAAGTACAGTCACTCATCATAGTAAAGACTTCCCAGGCACGACACCTGGTAACTCAGGCATATCAGTTCTGGTAACAGTATACCCTGAAATCAATAGTTGAGGTTGAGGGAGGAAATTGGTTTTGTCGACATACTATAAACAAACTGTAGATGATACTATTCACGAGTCGAGGCAGTGTTTCAAGTAGACCAGATCCCCCACCACCACAAAAAAAAAAAAAAAAAAAAATGTTGTAAAGCATCATGCGTTGAGATCTTTACTTTTACAAGTTGCTGCACCTAACTAAACCATCTATCCCTTCTGTGTAAAAAAAAAAAAAAAAAATGAGGGACTTTAGGAACCACAGCTCTTATCTCCCTCCACTCACGACTGCCAATACTTCTCCCCAAGCTATATCTGTTCCAATCATTTAACTAAAGGGGTTTGTTCTTTGTGAGCAAATTGGAGTCGATGTAACCTTTAGAAAGGTGCAAGAAAACATATCCCCAACTCGTATATTAAAGTGGTCTGTTTCATACCCTACATGCTTGAAGGAGAGGTTTTTCCTGCTAAAATGTGGACAATATTTAACGATTTCTGGTATCCCTTCGAACCCGAGTCGTTTCCTTTCCTTCTTCAACTCCCCCTCCTTTATTTTTTATCCTCCATGCTTGACGTTCTTCCTTTCCATAACATCATTTGTGACTACAGGGTCTTACTGGCCTTGCACAGTCTTCTTTATTTCTATTTTACTTCATCGAAACTCAGATAGAATATACGTTGTATTTTCTTCATCTTCCTTCTCCTCTTCCTCCTATTGTGTCCAGTTTTGATTACCCTACTACAAAATAGGCACACATATATTTTTTTAATTTCTTCTTACACGTCATTCTCTTCTCTTTTCCCCTTCCTCCTTCCCATCCCCCTCCACTTCGTCCTCCTCTCTGCCATCCATAACCCTCGTTCTTTATCTTTTCATCCCACCATTCCCCCTTTTCCATACCCTTTTCTTAACTAGTTAGTGTTCTGCGATTGATTGTTTGATTGATATGAGTCGAGGCAAGAGGAGGGTCATATAGCGCCAGAAAACGTGATAGAGTGGTGTCATAGCAAGCAGGAATAAAATAGAAAGGAAAGAGGGACAGTTTAAGGACTGAAAGCTAGTGGATGGTGCCGAAGCGGCGCCCAAACCCATAAAGTATTGCCCACATCACTACAGGCAATACCCCCTACAGAGTACTTTTCTGCGACAAAGAAGGAATTACATTCTTGGCACATACGTGAGTGTAACTATATTTGTACTCATCTTGGAAAGAATTTGTCTTATGCAAGTAAGTTTAAAATGTTAAGGAGTCATTACCGTGTATAGGGCGAACTGTTGGATTATTGATTTCTCCAACAATGTAACAAAACAGATCCCCTACTCATATATTGAGACAATCTGTATCCTGACATAGTTAGCAGGAATCTGTAGCCCTCCATTCGCCCAAATTATAATGCATGGATATTAAGATATTGCTAATTCGCTCCTAAATACAGTAGGTACCATAATCCTTTATCGTCCCTACATAAAAGAAAAAAATTAAGTTACTGAATTTGTGTTCTTCAATTTACAAGGGTGCAAGGCTACATTACTAGAAAAAAAAGACAATAATTATAATGTATTTCATTGTTCTTATTTAAGCTAAGGGCATGAGATGAAGCATATTCATAGGATGTCCTCTACAGTATAAATGGTCAAGTGTTACCATTTTGTATTTCCTTGTTTACGTAATGCAATTTCAAAATTATATCTTGTCATCCCATCCTTCCTAACCCTTTCTTTCTCTTCATCCCGTTTTATATTTCTTTATGTCTTTGTTTTGTCATCACTCCAGAGGAAATGCCTCTGGTTATGCAATGTCATACTAGAGACTCTCATTAAAATACCCGTATATATCACTTGAATGTTTTTAAGATGATAATCTGCTCTGGACGACCTGGAAAACTACTATGTCCTACAAGAAAATAAAAATACAAAGATAATTTATCACCATGCTTTGTAATTCATCACTTTGCTTTTATCTGCATTGATCCGTAACTTCTTCCTCTTACACATTCTCAAATTTTGTTACTAATCCCCCATACTTCTTTTCAGTATCTGCCACCAATGTTATATCATATGCAAACAACAATTTATTTACAACTTCTTGCACAAGTCTGTTCCACGCTCCATTGTTCTCACATACACTTCTCTCACAACTCCATCCATGAACACATTAAACAGCCATGGTGACAACACACAGCCCTGTCCCAAGCCCACTTTTACCTCACACTAGTCACTCTCTTTCCTGTCTACTCTAACACGTGCTTTGTTATCCCTATAAAAGCTTTTCAGGTCATTCAACATACTCTCTTCCACACCATAGATGTAAAACACCTTCCATCATATCACTCTGTCCACCCTATCTTAATTCTTCTCTAAATCTATGAATGTTGCATACATTTCTTTATCCTTTACTTTGTACTCCTCACATAAGCTCTTTAGCACTTGTTCAGTACATCCTCTGCTTTTCCTGAAACTGTTCTGATACTCCTATATCAATCCCTTGGTTTGACCAGTCACTGTCAGTTATCCCTCTCCTGTACACTATTCCTGGTACAATTGGGGAAATAAGAATCTGGACATATTTGGCGACCCCGGGCAAGGACTCATTTCGTTAGACTCATTGTATCACAGTGTCGTTTGTATCATAGTATGTGATTAGTCGACACATCACAGTTTCTCCTTGCCATGTAGTTACATCTTATAGAAGGTCCTGAGTATGTATATTCTATGAAGTAGTTGGAACAGACATTCACTATGTGTATTTATCTTAACTGTTATACACAACTAACAATAATTGATTAACTGTACTGATTAATGGCTCCCATATTTTCGGCACAGTACAGTCGGCGGCAAAAGTCCTGTCGTTACATCTGTCAAGTCGAGAATTATAGTATGGAAATATAAGCTTCACATGCTCGTAAACTGGAAAACCAGAGGGGCTTACTTATTTACCCTCTGAATATTGTAATTTTGCATGGTGAATGGGTTTGTTCGATAGTTATCCTTTATGTTATCCTAAATGAAGCTATGAATGAGGCGACACGACTTTTGCAGCCGGCTGTACAGTTGAAAAAAATTATGGCCGCAACAGCATCAGTCTTGGGTGAAAGTTCAGTATGAACCGGAAGCCTCAAATACTTGAATAATTCTCATATATTATCAAGTTAATTTCCTACTTCCTGAACGTGTTCTGGTGTATACTCTACTAGTGAATAAGTAATTGAAATACGAGGTTGCTGGAAATAATCTATATTGATTTGCTATGTTTTCAGTCAATACAAGTTTCCTCCCTTGAACACGGACAATGCTTCATTGACCTCCATCAACTACCATATTGGGGGTGGGAGAAACCGTATAGTAATGGAAATATTCAATCATGAATACCAGTTTTCAATGCTGCATTTGACAAATGACTTGGAATGTTAATGTCGTTCTACATGTATGACAAAAATCATTTCTGAATTGATCATTCTTTTTTACAAATAGTTAAATAATTATAAACTACAGTTTATCCATCACTAACAAATTTATGTGTGTCTGCCTAGACACCCCAAGGGGTAGGGGGCTACGAATACCTCCCCAGTATCCCTGCTTGTCGGGGCTTTAACTCCTCCAACTGTCCCTTTTTTTTCATCTGTTACCACTAGTGCTTACTGTCTCACCTCTCAATCATATTCTTCCTCGGGCGCTGTTGAGGCGGATAAATTTAATCAATCCGTCTAGAGTTCGATTCTAAGCAATAATTCGCAATCATCAGTGATATGCCAGCCACTTACAGAAAAAAATACAAGTACTTACTGTTGAATGTGTTATACTCGTAGTACACTGTAGTAAGTAATTCATCGCCTTGAATCCACAACAACGAAAGACCATAATATGGTACCGACGTTTACAAATCTGACTAGTATCATGCTCTTTACTATTCTGCCCGGAATCGTGCCAAATATGTTTAAGTAGCCAACAATCTTTCATCCGAGCTCAGTGCAATTACCTTTTCTAACTTCCTTCTCACGTTTTTATTTTTTGGCATTTGCCAAGGAATATTCCAGCCACTTTTTCCTGTTTTCCTCCTATAATTCTTAATGATGGCAATGTTACCATCTCTTCACCTGATAAAGCTGAACTCTTCTCTCAAATAATGCCGCTTTCTATACTCTGAACGATTCCGGCTGTATTCCTTCATTTTTGTCCCCTCTGACTTATGAAATATTGTAATTTCTTCGCAAATACCTATTCCAGCACAGTAAAAGCTATTACGCACTAGTCTGAACGACCATCCACTAGTTACTGGATATTCAAGAGTGTTCGTTCAGACCCGGTCCGCAACTTATCCCATCTGTGGTTGAACCACAGGCACTGTGTCTGAAAGAATATGAAATTGCGTGCGCATCCACGCATTCTTGCAACCCTGCCTGCGTTGGTAACCCTGTTCTAGTTTACTTGGCCCGACTCTCTCCTTGCCGGAGCACATATCTTTCGCGGACTGCAGCAGTTTCACTTCTCTGGCTTTATGGTAACGCTTTCTGCTTCAGTCCAGCCAAATTTTGCCGTGGATATTTGTGCTTTATATTGTTTTTTTTCTGTTGCTTTTTGGTATCCACCATGCCCTGTCTCATTTTTCTTTACAGTCTTACTTGTGTTGTGCGTTTGAGGGATGTTCGGTGAGGGTGACAGCGGATGGCCTGAACGGTGCTCCGTCCATGCCCTTCAGGTTTTGACCCGACTGCCTGTTTCCTCTGCTCAGTGTGGCTTGAGGAGGTTAAGGCCATCCCTCTTCATGCTAGGCCTTCCCTTCCAGCCCTTGACTGCCTACACAAGTCCTGTTCGGCAGCCAAGAGGTTCGCGCACAATAAGGATGGTTCTATTTCCTGGGCTGATCCCGTCCTTGGAGCCAAACTGGGCCTGGTAAAAAAATTTACGGACGTTGATTCACCTTCATGACCAGTCTCTAGACGTCTCCATTCCAGTTCCTGCCGTGAGATAGGTGTTTGTCCAAGCAGAGGTGCACGTGGATGCTTCTCAGCACCACGACTCTCCTTCCCTCAACTCGAGGAGGCTCGGATCACGACTCCACTCGCTCTCGTAAGCGTGAGAGATCGTCGCAAAGGAAGTCTAAGTCGCCTTTTAAGCGACACAGACATTCCTTGTCCACTACTGCGAGATCACGATCCCCTAAAAGGTCATCCTCGAATAGTGAGACACTGAAGATTAACGACATATGTCGCATCATAGAGGAGATAGTGTCTGGGCTGTTTACCAACAACAAACCTGACATCCCTACCCAGGCACCTCAGCAATCTCGGGAACAGCTATTGGCTGAACCTGATATCTCGCTCGAGCAGTTAGCGCCAGTTCCCTTAGATGAATGGGTAAACTCTCTGTCCCAGTCAGACGCAACCGAGATGGCAGCTGAAATGTCGGACCCAAGGTAGTCAGGAACTGGGCCTAGATTTGTTGGCGAGGCTGCGACCTAGGCCGTGGCCTCGACCTCGGTCGCTTCCCCGATCTCGGCCGAGCTCATGCCAGGGGTGTTCCACCAGCCCCGGCAGATCTGACCGACCCTGTTGCATGGTGCTTGCTTCCCTTGACTTGGATTTTTAAATGGTCCGAGGGATGATTATGTGCTTTTTCCCCAAACCCTACTGAACAGGGAGGTTTTAAGAAAAGGGACGACATTCTGCTCAAGTGGATGACAGGAGATGATGGGGTCCAGTATCTCCAGTATAGAGCTAAGCCCTTATCGCACCTTCCTGTCAGCCCTTCTAAAGTGTCACTCACAGCTACACTTGACACCATCGCCTCATTTCTGGATTCAAGGTTTCTGAACCCTGGGGAGGCGTCGACAACCGACAGGGTCGATGGACTACTGGGCCTCTGCTTGTCGGCAGAAGACTTCGTCTGCTGGGATCCTATTGACAAGCCTCTAGATCTGCCGGGAATGCTGAGCCAGGTGCAGGAGCAACCGAAGGCGGTCTCCTCCAGGAGGCTTGTGCCGCCCTCCTTTCCTATCAGACTTGGGAGTGGTCTAGCTCCACCTGGGCTCAGAAAATGTTTTTGGAGGCCTACTGGTGAGAAGAGAGTTATGCCTAACCAGGTTATGGAGCCAGATGCCAAACTCCTGGCAGCAGTGATGGCAGCAAGGCAGGATCTGTTTCACCTTCTGTCTCTAAAGGCCACTTCATCTCTTTTAAAGGTATGGACAGACAGGTTAGCATCTGAGGTCCACAGAACAATTAAGGGATATGTTGAGAGCCTTTTCGACGATGGCTAATGGGCTGTCCAGTATGCAGTCACACGCCATCCCTCTTGCACCGAAGAAGCTGGCGGAGACTCGGTTGTCTGCAGCCCGAGAACTACCGGAGGTCTCTAGGCGAGGAGTAGCAAGAGCTGCCCCCACGTCAGCTTCCCTATTCGACCAAGCAGCTACTGAGCAGGTGCTGGCATCACAACCTCCGGTAGTGCACGTATCGGCTCCTGTGACTGCCCCCGCCAGAATGAGACCTATAGACCTGCATCAACCCCGCCGCCCTAGGCCTGCAATCCGATACATAACAGCACCAACAGCTCCTCAACCTCAAACTACACAGCCTACCCGGCAAGTAAGCCTTCAGTTATAACTTTTGTTACTCTATTACCTCAAAAGAGTAAACTAAACATTTTAGTATTTACAAAACTCTAGGGTTTTTCATCCTAAGCCTTCACCTCCTTAAATATAATAATTTAAAAAAATTAAATATAAATATATTCAGCTCAGGAGAGTACAGAAAAGAAGAATAACCTTGCTATTTGATATCCTCTCTTTCTGCCCCACGCCCCTGCTCACTTTCGGCTTTTTCGGCTCAGTCTCCCTCCAAGAGGAACAACACCTACCTACGCCAAACCTGCCAAGACGGGAGAAACAATGTGAGGGTCGAGTCCAGGAATGCCTCAAAGGATGGGCCAAGGCCTGGCCGACACACGGGTGGGCAGCCAAAGTGGTTCGACAAGGCCTTTACTGGCCCTGGTTAAAAATCCCGGTGAGTAATTTGTTCCCATCGTCTTTTAACAAAGTACTTTTTTAGAAACGAAGTTTTGTTAGGGGAACACATTTTTTCTCAGCTTGTACATTGGAAAGTTCACAGTGAAATTTTGCTTTTCTCTTTTTTTATTTTTCTCTGTTAAAAAGTGATGAGAATTAGGTTTAGGCAGCACAGAGGCTATTTAAATTTTCTTTTTCAGCCTCTGCGTTGGCCGCCTCAGATTGCAAAGGTTTCTCTGGCAGTTGTTGTTGTTGTTGTTGTAGTTCCCCAGACTGTCTGGCCGAGCAGTTTTGAGTCTGGTTGACCGAAGCTGCGCAGATGCTCGGACCCCCAAATGGGAGGCAGGGTGATAGTGAGATCTGTTTCTTCGAAGGCAGCAGACGAGGGGACTGCTGGCTCACGGGCATGTATCCCCGGGCCAACAAGCCCACAGTCTGTAGTCTTCCTTGTTGTGCCACCCAATCAGGCAATCTCGTCGGCTACCCAGAAGGAATGAGAGATAGTATAAGAGACAGACAGAACAGGCCAGGGTGTGGTAGAAGATGCCAGATTCCTCATTTCTGGTTAGAACCAGCCCTCACCAGTGTGCTGCTGGGTAGTTAAGATGTGTGCTGGGTAGTTTACATTAACACATCTTCCCCTACCAGTGTGAGGCAGGAGGGGCGGACGCGTTCGGGGCAGACTGGAATCGGTGGAACTTCATCTACATCTTCCCTCTCCAGTGATGATAGTCTTCTCCAACGATCCCTACAGCGTTACACGTGGAGTGTCTGCATGAGGCCCTCAGCCATCGATATTCAGCAGAAGTAGCTAAGGTGATGATTAGGGCTTTTAGGCAATCGTCAACTAGGCAATACGAATCTTGTTGGAGGGGGTTTATACATGTTTAAAACATCAACAAAATCAATAATGTTAATGAAAATGTTGATATAGAATTTTTAACGTGGTTGGCAGGGCTGAAAAGGGCACCTGCAACGGTATCAGCACACTACACGGCCCTAGCGGATCCGCTTCGTTTCGGTTTTGGGGTCTCCGTCTATGAGCGTGCTTTAATACTCTTAAGCAGCTAACCACTAACAAGGAACTGTAGGAGCAGAAAGGTCTCGTGGGGAGAGACAAAACACTGGGAGGGTGAGGGAGGGCATTACTACATAAGTGACGCAGTTAAATATTCATGAAATTACGGTCAACCTTCTTACCGGTAAGTACTCGTTTAATCTAATAATTTCACTTCACGGTATTTAACTGCGTCACGAGGGCTTAAGAGTGATTCCTCAAACCTACCATAGTCCTCTGTAGCACCGCCTTATTCCACAACCAAGAAAAGTGGGATAATAAAAAGAATAAAACTGATTTCACATTGAGCATTGAGCAGAACATAAAGGAAAACCATACAATAATTGTAACAAAAGGAAAACCATATAAGGAACAAAAACAAAGAGAACCACCCTCAATACAGAACAAAGGAACCAAAAGAGCTGAAGCAAACGTCCTTAGCCCAGTACAGCATCCTAGTGTCTAAGAGATGTAAAGTAGGACATCGTTGCCCGTATACCAGTAGCATTAGCACGACCAATTTCTTTGACTGCTGAATAAAGGATAGACCCTCATTTTGCCCCTAAGATGAGATCGTATGTGAGTCAGGACTACGTCTGGATCCCATGTGGTGTCAGAGGAAAGCTGGCCTCTCCTGAAACACTGGCAAAGATTACTGAACGAATGATATTCATAGAACTGTACCCTCGTCCCTTCTCATTCCTAAATTTCTGCAACAATAACTCCAACAAAAAATTTACATGTGGCTGAAAAGGACAAACTTTCCTGCCGATACAAAATGACATCCATCTTTTGATAGGAGACCCATACTGTGATTTAGTGTTTGGTCTCCACGACTGAAGCAGAAATTCAGCAACTTCCGACGAAAGGCCTTGGTTTTCGAAGGATCGCCAGAGAGGATCATGGCTGTCAATATTAACTTTGGAGCCTGAGAAAGTACACGCGACAGGCCATGTGGGAGTACTAAGGAGGCACATGGGAGTAGGACCGGGGGTGCAGTCAGTAACTCGAAGGCCATAGGGAACCAAACCTGGGTAGGCCAAAGCAGCAGAATTGCTAGGGACGTCGCCTTGTCTTCTAGAATCCTCTTCAACGTCCGGCCAATGATACTGAAATGTGGGAAAGCGTAAGAGTACATGTTAGACCAGTCAATTGTGAAGGTATTAGAATATTTTGCATATGGGTCTGGTTTCCAGGATATGTATGAAGGTAACTGGGCATTAATACGTGAAGCAAAGAGGTCGATTTCCGGAGTATATAATAATGTACACAAACTATTAAAGACAAAGGGTGTAAGCACCCATTCAATGTCTATGTTCCGGATCCTAGACTCAGCATCTGCCTCAACATTGTCAAACACTTTGATAAACTCTGCAGATAAGGTGATCCCTCTCAGCTGAGCCCAAGCAAAAATTTGTTCCGTCAGGGCATTAAGGTTAAATTTTGTACTGCCACATCGATCTATGCAAAAGATGGCGGTGGTATTATCAGACCGAATGCGGATGTGGGTCTGTTTGCAGTGTTTGCAGAGGGATTTTAGACTCAAAAGGTTTTTAATGCTCTCTTTACGACGTGATGGTAAAGTAGCGGTCATTGTTACAGAGTTGAGGCTTATCCCCCAAAACTCCACTTCCTGGGTAGGAAACAACACTGATTTTATTACATTAATTGTTAAACCTACAGAGTCAAACATCATTATCCCAAGTTTCCTGAAGTGAGAGAGAATCGGTTTAAGTAATTTTGTAAATATGCGTGGTGCAGATGTTAGCCCCTGAGGAAGTCAGGTAAACTGGAAAGATTCATTCTTCCACATCAAACGCAGCCATTTCTTATCCTCAGGCTGAATATAAACAGAAAAATAGGCATCTTTGAAATCAATCATCATGAAAAAATAAATTTCCTGAATTATACTAATTACGTCCATAATGGAACTCATTTTGAAGTGAACATGTTTCACAAAGACATTTAACTCTTTCAAATTGAGTATCACATTAGTTATGCCATCTTTATTCCCCGTAGGGAATGTATTTGAATAAAAACCCAATTCTGGTTTGGGGTAAAATTTCTCGACCACTTACTGTTTAATGAAAGATAGCATAGCAGTGTCCAGGGCTTCCCTATCAGTAATGGACAAGATGAGAGGTCTGGGCAAGCCAATCTGCACAGGAAATTGATCAAACACCAACACTTTCCCACGCACAATATTATTAATCCATTTATCCCTAGACAGGGCCTGCCATCTGTGCCTAAAAAAGAAAATCTTACCCCCCAGAAAATTATCTGGCGTGTTAATCAAGGTACTGTAAGGTGAAGTACTGTGACTTACTGAGGGTTGCGTTACTGAGGGGTTTTGTAGGGCTGCGTCCTCCTCCTGTAGGACTGCCTCTGGTCTAAAAAGGGCCTTGAAGGAATCTTCGACCTGGCTCGTGAGTTGTAAAGTCTCATGTAGTCCTGTCTATTTGAGACAAAACTCTTATTCCTGGAGGTCTTGTAAGGACGGAAAGACGGCTTTCCCAACTTCTTGGTTTTGTGCATCTCATCACACTTTTTTACCACATCAAAAGGAAAAAGTTCTTCTGTTCCAACTTCGCACTCCCACTTACACAGCTCTGCTAGAGCAGTGTCGCTGACGTGGATCCGAGCCACCTCCTTTCTTAATTGGTTAGCGTAATTAATGGCAGAAATTAAAAGCCTAAGACAATCATTTAAGCCTTCTAGGTAATAGTTAATTTCCTTTCCTTTCCTTTCCCAAACGTCACTAACGCACTGAGTGATGGGGACTAACGCTTTTGTTAATGGGCCATTAATATTAGTTAATCGAGTATCCACAAGTTTACCTCCCACACTCATGGCCCTTACAATGGGTGGGTTAGTTACAGGAACTTTCATATTGGGCACATTGCTGGGCACTTTAATCTGCTCAGCTGCGGGTAGCGTTCACTATTGTAGCAATCGAATCAGAGATTGGTTCACCTTTGGCTTCCTCCCCCAAATAATTGCCAGACAGCTCACTCAAAGCTTTGAGGAACTCGGCGTCATCAGAAATAGCAGCCATAGGTAGAAAACCGGAATGAGTGTGGACGAGAGCTTACAAACCATCCAGGGAAACCACCTCACACTCCTCACCATCTTCACTATCAGAAGGGGACATTCTCTACTGAGGGCGATACACTAAGTGTAACGCTGTTGTCTAATTTTTCAATAACCCACTTAATAGGTTGGTGAGAACAAGCTTATGCTCCGAAGCAGACAAATTCTCATCCGAACAAGCTTGACTGCTGCTTGGTAGCGAAGGCAGACATTGTTGACTGCCGGCTGGTTGTTAACTGCCAGATGGTTGTTTACTGTCGGATGGGGACAGTCTGCACAAAGACGCTTGCTGGACGACCCATCAGATCCAACATTACTCCTCTTAGAATCCTGCCTTTGCTGGTCATCCTCACGCCTGGGCCGTGACTGTCCCGTGAGACAGATGAGGCGGAAGATGCACGCTTTGGCGTATCTTGGCTGGGCTTGGAGGTCCCGGCTTGGCTGTTGCCACGGTCCGCCATGGCTGGACACTAACCTCTAACGTAACTACCAGTTACAATCAGGTAAACAACAGTCACGGTCCTTGAACCGCACTGTAAACCAATGTTCAAACAATCACAAGATAACAACAAGAAGGAAAACACAAATAATGCTTACCAAGAAGGCAAAGCCGGATAAGAACAGTAAACAGCCTACACCGTCACTACCACCAAGCACATAGACAGGTTGTGGCACCCAGAAATTGATCTCTTAAAAATCCCAGGACGTATCCAAGGGGAATCGAACCCAGTACCAGACCAATGTCAGACAGAAACTCTACCAATGAGCCAAAGGGTCCAGATTCGAGATTTTGCCTTTATATTCCTGGTCACTACAAGGTGGTGGGTGGCAGGCCGTAGGCGCTGGGAAGGAAAGGTGTGAACTGAACGAGTGCGCGCTGTGGACTGACGACTGCTGCTGGCATCTCATTGGCTACCTCGTGACGCAGTTAAATACCGTGAAGTGAAATTACTTATTCTATGGAGGAACGCAGCAGTTTTCAGACAGTCAGCTTTTCAATCATGCATTTTTCCTGCTCGCTTTGGCCACAGGTTTCAGATCCTCTCAGTTAGCTGAGTTTGGCTAAAAACGAGCAGGTGGATATGCTGCAGCGCCCCTTCGTGTTACAAGTTTTAATAAAGAGGGCTCTCCACACATCTTGTCCAGTTCAGGCCCTGTCAGACTATATTTCCTCTTCCACATGGGCTGGTGCAGACCATATTTTTTATCACCCACGTTCTCACAGGCCACTAACCCCCAGGTCCATTGCATTTTTCTTATATAAAATAATCTCAGATGCTGATCCAGGTCATCATGTGAAAGCTCACTCCATTCGAGGCATAGCAGCTTCACTAGAAATTCGTGAGAACAAACTCGACCACGAGAGTACAGGACGTTGGGGGCAAGGCTTCTGCGACCTCGTTTAAGTCTCGCTACCTTTTGTACTCAGTTCCCCAAGCCCAGTGTTTAGCCATGGGGACTAGACCTGGGCTAGAAGATTGAGCCGTTTTTTATCATGACAATATTTATGGGATATTTGTTTAACTCTGGTTGTATTTAACCTTACCACTACTAAGTTTTCTCTGGGAATGTAAGACAACATAAGAGAAATACTCGGACATACAAATCTCTCGATCAAGAATATCCTCTTCAGTTTGACTATAGATGACTTAGTAGTTGCCCAGATTTAATCCAGTCGGCTATAAGTTCTTTTTCTGACCCTCTACTCTTCTTCATTCTTATGTATTCTCCCTCCGGCCATGTCACATGCTCAGCTTTTACTTTGCTGGAATAGGTATTTGCGAAGAATTCCAAGATTGTCGAGGCTTCGCCTCTAAATTCTTATTTCTTTACAAATACCTTCCAGCACACGCAAAAGTCACCTCCCGTTCCTCCCGTGACATAGGATGATGTAATTTGGTATCTAAATGGACTCCGGCAAAGAGAGAGTCGAGCCAGGTAAACTTAAACATGGTTACCAACGCAGACAGGGTTGCAAGAATGCGTGGATGCGCACGCAATTTCATATTCTTTCAGACATAGTGCCTGTGGTTCAACCACAGATGGGATAAGTTGCAGACCTGGTCTCAACGAACACTCTTGAATACCCAGTAAACTAGTGGATGGTCGTTCAGACTAGTGCATAGCAGCTTTTACTGTGATGGAAAGTATTTGCATGGAAATATAAATTTAGAGGCGAAGCCTCGACAGTCTTCGAATTCGGTCCTCTCTAGTCTTGACACTAAGAAGGCATACGGTTCTGATGGGATTCCTCCTATTGTCCTTAATAACTGTGCTACTATGCTGACTCCTTACCCAGGCAAACTATTCCATTTTTGTCTGTCATCTAATGCTTTCCCTTCCTGCCATAAGTTTGTTTTGATCCAACCTATTCTGAAAAAAATTACCACTCCTATCGCCTCATTACTCTTATCTCCTGTCTATCTAAAGTCTTCGAATCTATCCTTAATTGCAACATTCAAAAGCATCTTACTTGTCACAACCTTCTTTCGATCCTCAGTATGGTTTCCGGCAGCGACGCTCTACTGACGATTTATTATCCTTCCTTTCTGATTCATGGTCATACTCTATTTGGAATTCCAGTGTAAATTTTACTGTTGTTCGAGACATAGAGTTGGTACAAAGGTTTAATTTCCAAACTAATCTCATTCGGTTTCTATTCTTCCCTCTGCGCCTTTATCTCTGATTAACTTTCAAGCCAATCTATAGCTGCTGTTTTAGACGGTCACTGTTCCTCCTCTAAGGCTGTCAGCAGTGGTGATTCTCAGGGTTCTCTCCTATCACTTATTCTCTTACTCCTTTTCATCAGTGTTCTTCTTAGCTGTACTTCTTCCTCAATCCAGTCATATGACGATGATTCTACTATACAGTACACTACTCCACCCGGTTTGACTGCCTTCTATCCCTACAGCTTCTCTCCCTATCACGTGATTATGCAGTAGATGCCTAATGTCTGTCCTTTCCCTTATTTCCGGTTGGAGAAATGAAAAAAATTATAGCTGTCAGTGCTTACAAAACGCAGTTCTATCACCTGACTAATATTCCAAATGGCTCTCTCCGTTTCTTGAATGACACACAACTTATTATTTTTTTTCTCTCTCAATATCCATGGAGTCTCTTTCTCTCACAAAGTTGAATGCTGTTCGCACCACAGACATTACATTAAAGAAAAGGACATGAGGTATCCGGGAAAGGGAAAAGAAATACTTAATTAAAATGGAAAGAATAGAAATGCATTTGTTATGTGGAAAGGAAACTTTATATAACAATTATTGTTTTCACGTTCATTACCTCTTAAGAAAGTATTACATGCATAAAATTTCATTTCAATGGTGAGTTTAAATATGGAACATTCAATCAACAATTTTATCTTGCCATGGCTCACTACCAAGGGGAGAGTTGTAGTACTCTTTCAAGGTCTTCCTTATACGGCATGATGGTATTGCTCGTCCAGTGTTTGGTGCTTGGTCCATGGGATACATCCCCTTCCCAAGATCCGGGTATCACCTCATGAGTAATGGAGTCCTCAGTGTCTGCCGCTTGAATGGCATCCCCCAGGTCTCTTAATTCTTACAAGATTGTGGAGGCAACATACTGCCAAGGGTGCTGCTTCTACCACTTTTGGCTTCAGCAACACTGTTGTAAGGAAGCACCTGATCCGATTGGCCAGTATCCCAAAACTGTTTTCAACAACACGTCGGGCACGAGAGAGTCTGTAGTTAAAGATCCGTTCATCTCTCGGCAGGTCTCGATGAGGGACTGGATTCAGGAGGTACACCTTGAGAGGAAAAGCGTCATCACCAACAATGAAGTAAAGGATGGGAATGGTACCTCTGGGAAGTGGTAAACGTGGTGGTAGTCCTGCCATGCATTCTTCCATGGCTCTCTTTAAAGGTGTGTTGAAGACACCAGCATCACTGTTTAAACCATTGGCCCCCACATAGATGCAGATAAACTTGTAAACACTGTTAACGAGGGCCAATAGGACCAATGAGTTAAATCCTTTATAGTTGTAATAATAGGAACCACTTTTGCAAGGGGAACGCATAGCAAAGTACTTGCTGTCAAATGCTCCAATACAGTGATGGATGTTCCAGCGATCTGAGAAACCTTTCGCCACTTCCTTCGATCCGTCTGACGTCGGTGGAAAAACGATAGTTGCCTCACAGGCCTCCCTGAAAATTCCACTGATGGAACTGACAGACACTCTGAAGCCATATTGTAGAGTCCTGAAGTTGTCTCTCATGGCTAGATATCAGAAAGTCAATGCAAGTTGAAGTCAATGGTCCTGCGACTCCATCCAGAATGTACGTTTCTTCTCGATGCGAGGGCCAATTCTGCTCAGTATCTCCTGAAAGAGTTTTTGATCCACTCGCCCGAAGTTCTTGAATAATGACCTTTCCCTCTGACCAAACAGATTTCTCCCGGGAAGCCACGGGCAAACCCAACATTCTCTCTCCTTCCTCTGCTTCTCTCTTTGCTCCTCCTCATTTTCCATTTTCTCTCCCTTCAGAAGCAAATATGCTAAACATATGGCAACACGCAACAACACCTCATCCCGATATCAGCCATGCTGCCCTTCTGAGATGTTGTTTCAGCTGCGGCAAGGAAAGAATTGGTGAAGGGAACCTACTACCTGTCCCCTAAATGATATGTGCCTAAGGTCAAGTAAAGGGTAAAAATACACCTACATTGCCGGCCCATCCACGACCGGTTGCTGGTACACCTGCGCCATTCCGCAGATCATCCCCTGACAACTCATGATACAACGCTGTTGTGCTGCCGGTGAAAAAAACGTAATAATTACCGTTACAAATTAATTTTCCCTGCACCGCTAGTGAATCCAGGGGCTTCGCCGGAACATACATGGTACACCACAGGTCCACCACAGTAGTAGAAGGTGGTAGCAACAGATGAAAGTTTTAAAATTCGAATTCCAGGTCCCCAATTATTGACAGTTCACGAGCTTGTTCCCATATACATAAACTAGGATTTACCATCAGGCATTCAATCTTACGGGATGCTCCCCTGTCCCACCCCCGACATTAAACTACATACATTCTTTGAAATGTGTATAAATTTGTATGTCGCCGTTATGTCCCAAGATACAATGATGGTGCAGCGGTGATACGTCTGTGGTGTTTGCCACGATCGCTGAGAGGTCACGGGTTTATCGCAATAGATTTTTTGCTGGCAGTGCAACATAATGCTGAGGGAAGTCTGCAGATGAGTCGAAGGTGCACCTGCAGTTCCTCTACGATTTTTTTTTTTTTTTATTCAGCATCTGTCATAAAAAGTTGGGTTGCTCACCAACTTTTTGTGGGGCGATACAAACCACCAGCACAGCACCTGAATCACCACGAAGGACCCTAATAAGAATTTCTTTCAAAATGTTGCTTATTTGTAGCGACGTCGGGAACTTATTCATGCATGTGTACCACCTTAACCACGAGTGATAACATAAGTCGACACCACCAGCAAGTGTGAGGAAATGCAGGTAAGGCCATTAGTCGACAGCGCAGTTTTTAAATTTGCACAAATAACAAGCTAGTTTTGGACTGGCAACATTGCAACTGAAAGCCAACGAACTTCCCCCAGTCCAGCCACCCACTACCCGTCGGTTTGACAACAACAGTGAAGGTGCGAGGATGTATTTTCAGCACTCAGATTTTGCTGTAATTACCATTTATGTGCGTAAAAACAACAGTGACATTATATTTCATATTTTTCTATTGAAAACTTTGATTCTGACATATTTCATAACAAAATCAGAGCGTGAAAACGTACTTAGATTTGTAAATAAAGTGTAAAAATGAGTTTTGAGATGCGGTCATTCTGAGCTGGCTACCCATCCTACAGATATCCATTTGGTCTTCACAAGTACATCAGGAGAGAGCTAAAGGTTTGTAATTCAATAACATGTATCACTTATTCTGTATCAATATTCTGTATCATTTATTCATGTAGAGTGGTGTACACGCTATTATTCGCTATTAGGCCCGGAATACAGTGCTGGCACTAGTCGAACGCCTGCACTTAAGTGGTTAATGCAGTCAGTCTTGTTACATCAACAGATCTTCCCCCAACCTACAAGGTTGCAATCCTCGCTCTTACAGCCAGATACCCTATTTATTGCTAGTTGAACAGCGACATAGGGGGCTGGGAATTTGTCCAACAACTCCACTGATTCAGGAATCGAACCCGGGATCTCTCGCTTGCTAGGTGTGCATGATAACCATTACATAGTGGAATTCTCTCGCTTTTTACCAAATCAAACAGTCCCCGGCATCTCCTGGCCACTTGTGCCCGCCCGCATTATTACGAACAGTATATTGGCTCGTCACCTTGCTCTCCGAGATGTGCACCAAAAAAATTCATAATGATGCTTGGCTGTAGTGATAAAACTAACCATAGGATATCCTTAATAATAGTCTCACTGCCTTTCCCAGCCCATTTTACCCAAATATTACCTATCCTATTCTAACCTAACCAGGGGACGAGCCAGTATACAGTTCGTAATAGTGCTCCCCGCCATCCACCCCAAAAATTGGGAACAGTGTGAATGCAATATGGTAACTATTTTGTGATGATGACACAGATTTATCAATAATAACAATTTCCAACATTTGATGAACATTATCAACAATGGTAGTGTCGTACTGACAGTTGTCATTATAAATTGTTTCTTGACAGTTCCGACCAATGATAATTTACTGCATATTTTTATTACATAGTGAACCTTTCACAGGATTTAGTATTCACATTACTTTGTGATCATAGTTAGATTGGGTGAGGATGGAAACATAAATCATATATTTGAGGTTGGATGCTTCATATGTGTCGGAGTTGCTGTTGTTGTTGTTGATGTTTTCCCGGGGCATAATGGCCTCCTGCCCCACAGACCCCCTGTACACTGGCTCAAAAAAGTATCGCGCAGGTGGGGTCTGATGGTTCTGTAAATGATCGCTACAGCTCATGATAAACAAGCTCGTTTTCAGTAGCCATCGTCTTAGGAGTCAGAAAGTTTCACTAGGGAAATGCGCGATACTTTTCTGATCGAGTGTACGCTCTGGTCACAGTGAAAAAGCAAATTAAAATAAAGGAGGGGCTGGCGCTATATGCCTGGCTAACCGAGGCACATCCCAGAGAGATGGGACCAGAGCTTACTGGACCAGGAAGTCTGGGGACCTCCGACCCCCAGGGAGATTGGGGGGAAGGTCTTTAATCCCACAGCACGTTACCCAAGTCCACGTTACCACAAGAGCTACAAGTGGGGCCTCACCTTATATGAGACCAGCCCTGAAGGGACCATAGTGGGGAGGGAGTTTAGACTGCTGCATGCAAAAGGATAATGCACCCAGTGTGCTGACGGTCCACACAGCAGTGTAAAACAAGCCTCTGGTTGCAGTACACTTCACTTAGACTTTTAATTCATGTGGGCAGATCTCGTCAAATCCACTAAAAAGTGACCAGATCTTACAAAAAAAAAAAAAAAAAAAAATCTAGCCCTGTGGGGGATGGCTAGTATTCACATAAAATAAAGTCAGCCCCCCGGGGCAGTGTGCCGGAGTTGATGAATACAGTTGAATACAGGTGTTGGTAGTTCAGGGTATATAGAAGATAATATTCTAGTATTTCACGATTATACAGATTGCCTTACACCTCCTATGTGATTTACAATACCCCATTTACAAAAAACGCTTTATATAATTAAATTAATCGATTTTAGGCCATGACACTACAGTGCTAGTAAAAACAGAAATCAGTCGGTGAACCTGGCTTAGCGAGTACCACAACTGTGCAGGCCAATTAATGTGTGTGTGTAGAGAGAGAGAGAGAGAGAGAGAGAGAGAGAGAGAGAGAGAGAGAGAGAGAGAGAGAGAGAGAGAGGGATGACCTCAAAAGTATTCACGACTTTTATCTTTAGATGTATTATTTTTTTTTGGCATTAACGCCCAATCCGTCTATAACCGCTTAGTATTGTCAAAACTGCATTGTGTGAAAGTTCAATGTGTAATGATAAAATATTACCTTGGTCGGAGCAGTCAAAATTAATCTTAAAAATATATACATTCATGACACTACTATAGTCCTTACGTTTCAAGGAATCTGTTCTGTTGGGGCAGATGGTGGAATTCCCCCGAGTGCAACGTTGCCAATTTGATCACCATATATCGGATGGTATTTAGGCTGGAAATAAGTCAGTGACCCAGGACGGCCTTGGTGTGGCATCGGATTGATTGATTGATATTAGGCGCCACAACAGCGAAGTCATATAGCGCCAGAAAAAGATGACAGAGACGTGAGACAGCAAGCAGGAAGGAAATGGAAAGAAACGAGGGACAGCCGAAAAACTAAAAGCCAGTGGCTGGGGCCGAAGGGGCGCCCAAACCCTCAAAGTATTGCTACATGGAGAAACAGCTCAGCGATGCCAGGTGTCATAGAATTTATTCAAATCGTTATTATAATCCGAAAAAGAGAAATTTATTATACTATACGTACAGCTTCTTTTACCAAATACAAAATATAAAAAGAAAACAATTTCAAATAGCAAATAGATGGAAAATACGAGAGAGAGAGGCATGTACAGTTGGCTCCACTTCCGCGTTTACCACTTTGCGTTGCCAACGCTGAGCTAGCCTACCCAGAAATATGTATCCCGAACCAGTGTCATCATAATGCGAACAACTCACTACCGAGTGAGATGGAAAGAGGAGTTGGGTTGGGGGGAGTGACTCAGATACCATGTGGGTGTATGAAAATCATCTTCGGGTTTCGGACACTGCTCATGTCGACACTGGTGATTGGTTCAACAAATACCAATGGTGTCATTCGCTACAAGATTATTATATAATTATTTTCTAGAGACCATCTTTATCGTAGTCATAATATTATTTACTCGATGTTATATATTAATTATTTACCTTTGCACCATCATGAGTATATTTAATTCAAGTGCTCTCTCTCTCTCTCTCTCTCTCTCTCTCTCTCTCTCTCTCTCTCTCTCTCTCTCTATAGCGTCTGATTGTCTGGCCTAGTAATTTTCTCTGATGACTTTATCAGGGTAATAAAATGTCCTGTCATATTGCATTGGTTGAGCATGCATAAGAATATCAATTTTTTTTTTTTTTTTTAGGGCCTGAGTACATAATATTGGATTGATCATTTTCGGCTACACACAGAATGATAATGAAGGTGGTGAGAAGGAGAGTGAGGTGGGAAAGTGGAGGAGCAGAGTGAAGGAGTGCTGGGAGGGGGAGGGAGATGAGACAGAGTTATTATTGGGTAACTATGACTCTCCACTACAAAACACAATCCTCTGGTAACCAGTAACACAAAAGGATCTATCAGAAAACGTCTTGACTGCTGCCGAGTAACGAAATTAGCCTTACTTATAATATCTTCCAGAACCATTATGATCTTTCTTCCTCTTCATTTGCTTCAAAAAGCTCAACCGTTGAGCACATCCATATCATATTTAGAAGTAAACGTCAGTACCTTATCTGCCCTAAATAGAAGACACCTACTATACGTTTCAGCGCCGGACAGACGGTGTTTTTCGTAAATATCTCTTAAACGAATCGTTGTATCAATATAATATTTCAGCACACTGTCTTTAACACCCGGGCGTAATTTATGGCTGACATACCATATTACTATATGTGTTATGTTAGGAGTTTACTGAGTGATATTAAGCCTAATCCAGTCATCATATCTAAGGCGTTATAGAGAATCGGACGAGTGTGGGGTACTCGTGTAACCCCTCTACCAACACCCCGAAATCCCCCCACACCATTCCTTCCTTCCCTACCCCAATATCTCATTATCCCCCTCCCCGTTTCACTCTTCACCCCCCCCTATTTACACCATCCCTCTTCCATTTTTTATTTTTTTTATGACAGTATGTATATACGTATCGTTCATTAGTAATATTGTTTAATACAGTTACCGTTGTGTGTGGACATGAAAACCAGAGTGGGTCAAACGACCATTAAAGCAATAGCTAATCCCGTTGTTAATGGCCGTATAGCCGGATAATAACCCACGTGTCTAAGGCCACCAGAAAAATTATTAATTTTGGTTTTGGGCAACCAAATATAATCGTTCATTGTTGCTTCATGTGTTCTTTACCTTTTTAAATAACCAATTTATGCCTTAATTGAATATTCACAGTCTCCCGTATCCCCTCCCCTTCTCTCTGAGGTATGAGGTACCCAACAGTCCGAGGCTATGACTCAAGTAGTGACAGGGTAGAAATCATTGACTGCCGAGGCGCACCTATTAGCAACAATGTTGTCCATTTGCCCCCGTGGATGCAGGACAGAGTTTGTTCTTCGTCTTGCCACATTGTACAAACGTGAAAGCCAGTGATGATGAAGACGACGTTTTCCTTGACAATGATTGTGAATAAATTTTGTTTTATCATGTTTGCAGCATTAAATCCTACACTATTATATATATATATATATATATATATATATATATATATATATATATATATATATATATATATATATATATATATATATATATATATATATATATATATATATATATATATATATATATATATATATATATATATATATGTAATTTGGTGATAATATAAATATAAAAGGGACAAGTCAACAAAATAACATTATATTAACTGGACCAAGTTGACATTTTATAATGAATAAGTACACAGTATCTAATAACTTTTCCTAGAATGTCCAGACCACAGGTAATGCCAGTACATCGTGTTCAATTGCATGGTTGACCATAAGGACTGCAAACATGGACCTTCTACATACTACATGTATGTAAACATGCTGTTGTACAGTAATTATCTAAGTGAAATGCGTCTTGCCTCTATAGAATTGTACTGCACCATACTCTTAGTTAATAATCATATCTATACATATACATCTACATAACATTCTAATATATAATATAGTGATGGAAGAAATAGGGAGGGCCACGAGTGATGAGGGAGGCGAGGAGCTAGGGGGAGAAGAGGAGGGAGGGGTGAGAAGGGGGGGATGTAGTTGTGGTTAGGAATGGTTTGGGAGGGTGTTGGGGGGGCCACACTTTCCTTCGAAAGCGTCAATATGACTGGCAAGCTTTGTGCTATTTTTCACGAGTAAACTCCTCGCATAACACATATAGGAATATGGTATGTCAGCCATAAATTACGCCCGGGTGTTAAAGATAGTGTGTTGAAATATTATATTGATACAACGATTCGTTTAGGAGATATTTGCGAAAAACACCGTCTGTCCGGCGCTGAAACGGATAGTAACACCTGCGGACTATGTGAGGAAAGAAAGCCGGATGACTGTGTGTTCAGCTGGTATAGCCGTGTGTGAACGTTACACTGCAATATTGACAAGATATATACCGCTATTAATTCATTATAAGATCTATAAAAGCTACGTTTATCGTTCTCAAGTTAGTCTCACTTGCAATACTACAATTGTCTACCACGACAAAACATAGCGACATCGAAATTATGTTCATAAAGTGGGTGGTGTATGGACACGACCTTTAACGATTATGAATGTTTTCGTAGTGATTATTCCCTTTCCTTTTTTTAGTAATCGGCTGAGTAAGAATCATTACAAGACTCACAAAGAAAGCATTTATTAATCAGCAGTAATTGCTGATGTGTGAATGTTATTGCTACGTAAAGATTGTCATAATTTTCTATAATAAAGCAAATCTCTTGGAATGTAGCATTCTCTTGGATTTAAATATCAGAAGAAAAATTATTAAGATACCAGTCGGGTTTGTTGACTTATAATCTCACGTGCTTACTGTTATACTTCTCTCCCTCTCCAATAATAACACTTGATCACTGTTGAAGCTTTCCCTTTCAAACTCAACACCTCTTTCCGTCTCACAAGCTAGTGAGGGATTCGCATCATGATAAAACTGGGTTCGTGATTCAAATTTCTGGTTGGCTCAACATTGGCAACGCAAAATGGTAAACGCGGAAGTGGAGCCAACTGTACTATGATTCATTTGGCAGCATGGCAAGTGGTGAAACACGACGTTTGTCAAACCCAGAACGAACTCCTTGGAGTGCAAGGACTATACCAATGTTCATAATGCTCGTAAAATGATGGAATTTGTTATAATTGACAGAAAATACAGCCATCGTCACAACGAGTAAGTTGCAGGGATAAACTTAAGGAAATTTCTAAGACCTGAATTTGATGTGTTGTGTTCTTGGAACATGGTGACGTTCTGGAACCCCATATTCAACATAATTTACTTTTGTGCAGTAACTATCATTAAAGTTATGATGCAGAACATGACATATTAATTAAAGCCACAATGCGCTAGAGTCATCTGGCTGAGACTTGCTACTGCCTCACGAACCAGCAATTATATTACCGATTGAGTGCATAGTATACTGATAACAAACAATAAGAAAAGACTCTCCTAACCACCACAATGTTGTGGTCTACCTATGTCATGTTTGTTGAAAATAAATTTATAATATCATAGTTGACACAGGACCTATAATTAATACAACATTACTGCTAACAGTCCCCTCGGTAAATTGCCTCCGTTCAACACCACACCACACTCATGCCTATATCCCTCAATTACCCTACACCCGACTAGCACTGACATGTGTTTCAGATATACAAGTTAGTGACTGACGGTTCACACCTTATAGGGTACACACATTGACAACACTGGAGTGATGAACGTGGCAGTGTAAGAGACTGTACAGTTGCGAGCAGATGACTTTAGGCCACCTCGTCCACCAACATTCTGGTATTACATCTGGTAAAAGTGGCAGCTGTAAACTGCAAAGAAATTCCAGCGTTCGCAAACTGGCCGAGGCTTGCTAGGTTCGCCAGATGAAATAATTAGACATTAGGCATAAATAATTAAAGGAATGTAATGTATATAAATCGGCTGTAAACATAAACACAGACGACGACGACGACACGCATCTACACTTCATATTTTATACATACGTGTTACGATCTCAATCTGCCTCTGCACATGTATATACAGGCATTTTGAAAAAAATATAGCAAAGCAAGAACGCATACACTGGCTTAGTTCGAGTTGTGTACTCACTCTGGCAGCAGTGATACCAGGTCTCTGTAGTTGCAGGTAATGAAACAAATAATCTGTTGCATTATATTTAAGTTTTAGCTTCGCATTGCACAAATAGTAAATTACTTGCTCAGTAATACTAGCAAGTAATTTACCAGGTAAAATCGTGGTATACAGCCTAATTTGAATATAGAAATAGACTAAAATCCTACGGAAAACGTAAGCAAGGTAATCTGGCAAAATGTGCAGCCTTTGTATTGTAAATTTCGGTACTCCAATCAATCTCGGTCGGCAATTTCGGTGTAATGGAAATTCGGCTACCATTTTTTCAATATTTTATTCATAATAGTCAATGACATCGTTTCGTGACCTGCCCAAACATTCATTCGCTCGTTATGCATCAACTGGCATTTCAGTTCCAAGAAATGTATAGTTTGAACACAAAGTAAAATTATTTATGACAGTTTCGATGACTGTATGTATGTATTTGGCTTTGTTAATCTTTATAAACCACCTTATTGTAGTAAGTCTCATCTCGGAATATAGTTTAACTATCTATCAAAATATTAAAGAGGTAAATAGACTTCAATTGCTTATATTTACTACAATAAGAACTTTATATCGAAAGCACTGGGTTCTTGTCGATACACGTTTACCCGTCGAATTAATTCATCTGGCGAATCTTGCAAGCTTTTAGTAGTTTGCGAACGCTGGAATTCAGTCGTCTGTTCGGGTGAAACAAACCCAATGATGATTAGTCAATTTGCAAACTTGACTATTCTCCCATCAATATCATGCAAGTCAACGCTCCAATAAGAACCCTCTCAAACAGATATAACAACTCCATTCCAAAGTTTAATTCAAATCAGAAACACCTGTATTATATAATGCATTACATTTACACTATAGAAATACTAAATGTCATTATAGACTTTATTTTCAAATATAAAATAATTTTTTGTACTTCATTTTTTAGCCATTGGATGTCACTTTATATATAAACTGTTTACTTTTACCATTATCATTGTCGTTTTCATTAATATTATTATTGTTATTATCTCTGAGTTATTACTATAATTGGATTTTTATCATCATCAACACCCTACTTCACCCTTTATCAAGGGGTGGGTCGGCTCCAAGACATGTGCTGTACCCCTGACAGGAAAGGGTTCCAGTTCCTAAACAATTTTAAGCCTTTGGTGTGGTCTTTATTAGGGATCGAGATCCTCAACCCTCATTCCCTCCTATATCGTAGGGGATATGAAGCTGACTGCACCATCGCAAGAATGTTTATTTTTCCTGTCTATTAGTAATCGCCTCTAAGAAGTTGGGTTAGCACGCAGATAGTCCATAAATTAGTGCATTTGTCGCGGCTTCTAGCCGCTTAAATTGTATTTATTGGTTTGTGAAACCAGTACAGCTGGTTGCTATAGAATAGGCCCCTTCACAAGCCCAGGCCCCGTGTAGGCATAATCTGGGTTGGAAGGGTCAATTCCGTGACGTTCATCAGAAGTAAATAAAATTCAAATCTGGCGCTGTACTGATAGTGGAGCCACCTGGTGGTGGTGAGGTGAGGTATTAAGCCCCTCCTCCGCTGAATACCGCTCGTCCACTCCAATGAGAAAGAAGTGAGTGCCTGCCGCATCGGGAGGTGGGTGGGACAGTAGAAGCTGTACTGGTTTCACAAACCAATAAATACAATTTAAGCGGCTAGAAGCCGCGACAAATGCACTATTATTGGTATAGTGAAACCAGTACAGCTGGTTGCTAAGCATGCGATGCGGTAGGTGGGAGGTGAGGTGGAGGCAATCACGTGCTAGTTAAGAGTGGTTGAGAGCGGAGGGCAGGAAAGGTAACCGAGCCCGGTGAGGAAGCAGCTAACGCCCCTCCCGACACTGGCTAGGTGAATAGCCGTGGTGGGAGAGAAGTAGCTTATACCATATAACCGTAGACCATTCTGTTATAGATCAGAATTGTTACACATAAAGTCTTTATAGGTAGACTCGAGGGTTCGGGCCTAGGAGAGGAGGGGGGGAGGTGCCCATGGCAACCCCCCCCCCTTCCCCCCCCCCTTATTCAAGTCTTCTGAGTTAGGGCTATGGCCCTCGCTCAGGTAATGTGATCCCGAGGGGATGAAGGAGGACACTAGGATCCAGATATCTTGTGTAATAATATCTCCTGTCACTCATCGTAGTAAAGTAATTGTTTGGAAAATAAATACACAAGAATTCCGTAACAATGTGATTTATTTTAGTATATACCGTAGACTATTCTGTTATAGACCAGAATTGTTAACCAACTAAAGTCTATATAGGCAGACTCGAGGGGTCAGGTACAGGAGAGGGGGTGCCCCCGGCCCCCCCCCCACCCCCCCCCCCTTTGTTATTAAAGTCCTCTGAGCTAGGGCTATGGACCCGGCTCAGGTCATGCGATCCCGAGAGGATGAAGGAGGACACAAGGATGCAGTAATCCTGTGTTTAATATATATATCCAGTCACCCATCCGATTGACCTAGGGAAAAGAGGGTTACCGGACCTAGAGTTGTAGAAGAGGTGGTCCGGAGAAGCCCCTCTCGTTGCCTCCACGTATGTAGAAACGCGTGGACTGGCCAGAGGGGGTGGAAACTTCCAGCCCTCAGGGACGAGGGTACTGCGAGAGGGCCAATCCTGTCGTCAGCCTGCTCGTTCTTAGCCAGGAAAGCGGGAGAGGGGGGGATAGTTAAAGAAGTAAGGTTAGGGCTTACAGATGAAAAGGCTGTGTGACGGGTAAGGGCTGCCAACTGAGAGGCCCTGTACCCTGTAGCTAAGGCGAGCAGGAAGAGAGCTTTCTGGAGGAGGTGACAAACCCTCCAGAGGAACCCCTTAGAAGGTCAGGTAGGAAAAGGACGCAGTGAAGGGCCAGGAGGGAGTCTGGGCCCGCCATTCTCCAGGCCCTAGTCCCCGTGTTACGAAAGGAGGCAAGGGCGGGGGAGTTTTGGGTGCGGGCAGAGGCGGGTGTCTCCCGACACAGCTCAGCCCCGGGGCGGCACACACCGCGCGCCAAAGGGTCGTAACCCTTGGGCGTGAAGCAAGGTGCGTGAGGCGAACAGTGGAGGTGGCCGACCATCGTAAAGCGATTTCCCAAAGCTAGGGTGGTAGCTGCTGTGGAAGGGTTGTTACGCATATCATTTATTATCATTATATACGGACAACTTTCGGTTAAAACCAGAAAGTGTTACAAGTCGTAAGTCTTTAAAGACACCCTCGAGGGGATGGGCCAGGGGGTCGAGGACCCCCCCCCCCCATTTTTGTTGTTAGGGTCCTCCGAACCTAGGCTATGGCCTAGGTTCGGGTAAAATATCCCGAGAGGAGAAAAGAAACCCCAAGATGTTCTAAACATGAGACTGTACAGAATGGAGATGACGTAAGGGATGTCTGGTGACAGAAGGTAAGTCGTCCGACCTTTTCCATTCGGGCGTACCCTCCCCCTTTTCTGTCTCCCACGGGGACCCTGTGGTAAGGTGGGCGGAGTCCCCATTGCAACCCAGGGGGTGAGGGAGAGCGAGTGGAACAGATACCTCGTCTTGAAGGATGAGGTGGATGTCCCGCCCCCCCCCCCAGATCCCGTACCCGCTCCCCGCGGGGACTCGGATAGAGCAGGTCCAGGAACGGGTCCCGCCGCCTCCACCATGGTAGGTGGGGAAGGGCGCGTGGCCTACGGACAAACCAAAAAGTTCGTCCGCTTCCCGCTTCACTAGCCCGTCGTGCCTCCTCACCCAAACCTCTGGTTGAGAAGGATCGGGAGACTACGCACCCGTCTGACCTCCTCTGAAGAGTGAGTTCAGGACGAAGGAAGAAAGGCCCAAGAGTAGGGAAGGTACCCGTCGTCCACAGGATGAGGCGACGGGAAAGGGGGAGGAGAGGCAGCCAGCTCCTCCGCCAGGGTGCCCCCCGGGGACTCGAGACCCAGAGAGATTGGGGGAACGGGAACGGCTCCAAAATCCCCAGGTGGACTCGAGTCCCCTACCGGCGACGCGGCAGGGAAGGTGAGAAGGGCGGGTTCAGGAACGGGTACCGTTGCAATAGTGGGGCTGTGGGGTGGCACATAATCGGCCGGCTCCCCCACTAGGGAATGAGGCGAACCTTAAATCTCACGAGGCTGTCTGGGACAGTGTCGAGAGTGTAACGCCACTAATACAAGGCATCGACCAGGGAAAGCTGAAGCCCCAATATCCCCTCGCCCCCATCCCCTAAGTGGAATGCGTGCGACGAAAGGTTAAGGACGTAGTTAAGAAGCCCCCATTGAGTGAGTATGGTGTACAAGACACAAATCTTGCTGCTCCATGTCCCCCTGTTATGGGGATACAAAACAGGTGATCCGAGGCGAGGACTAGGGTAGCTGTAATATCATCCTTGAGAGCTTGGACATGACACCAAGAGTGACATGTGCAGCTTGGTAGGACGGTAGGCAACAACCGGAGCCGTATAGTTAATCAATGGTTTGTTCGAATTTGGTAAGGACCACCGAGAGGTGAGGAACTACTTTGAAAACCTTCCAACCAAGCAGAACAGAAGACTGGTAGGTCAAGCAGTTACCTGTGGGAAAATATGGGGGACCCACAGTTGCCCCACCGCTGGAAGACATACCTCCATTGAAAACCTACGTCAGCACAGGGTAGGGTGTCTCGTTCTTGGTAAAGAATGATTCACGTTTCGGAGAACCCTGGTGACCACCTGCGAATCATTACGGGAAAAGAGGGACGTAAAAACGTCACTGTCAGGGAGGCCAGTGACTGGAAAAACCTCCGAGTTTGAGTGTTGTTACAGTTCTGAGAAACGTTTTGAAACGTTATCGCATTCGCTCTCCTATTTCCCTCACGCGGCAAAGAGGCCGTGTGTTACAAACCCTCATGAACTAGCTGCCGTAGGCTGAGTCCCAGGTACCCCCTAGGCTGGGACCCCAGGTTCAGGTCCAGCTAGCCACTAGGTTCAGGTCCAGGTAGCCACTAGGTTCAGGTCCAGGTAGCCCCTAGGCTGAGGACCATGTCGCACTAGGTTGAGCCCCGGGTAGCGCCCTAGGTTGTGCATAGGTAGCGCCTTGGCTGAGCCCGAGGTAGCCCCTAGGTTGTGCACAGGTAGAACCTTGGCTGTGGTCGAAGCCTAGCTGGCTAGGTCCCAGCAGGCCTCTCAGTCAGTACCCTCCCGGGTTGTTGGTTGAGCGGGTCCTGCTATTGGTGCTAGGTTGTGCATAGGCAGCCCCTAGATAGTGGAGGAGACTGGCTGGCCAGGTCCTCGCAGGCTTGTCAGTCAGTACCCTACCGGGTCCTTGGCTGAGCGGGTCCTGCTCTTGGCCCTAGGATGTGCATGGGTAGAACCCTAGCTGGCCAGGTCTTAACAGGTTTATCAGTCGGGACCCTACCGGGTCCTTGGCTGAGTGGGTCCTGTTATTGGCACTAGGTCATGCATGGGTAGCACCCTAGGCTGTAGTAGGAGCCTAGCTAGTTAGGTCCTAGCAGGCTTGCCCGTTAGTACCCCCCCGGGTCCTGGGCTGAAAAGGTCCTGTTCTTGGCACTAGGTTGTGCCTGGGTAGCCCCCTAGCTGGCCAGGTCCTAGCAGGTTTGACAGTTAGTACCCTACCGGGTCCTTGGCTGAGAGGGACCTGCTCTTTGGTACTAGGTTGTGCATGGGTAGGTCCCTCGGCTGTGGTCGGAGCCTAGTTGGCAGGGACCTGCAGGTTCGTCAGTCGGTACCCACCGGGTCCTTAGCTGAGGAGGACCTGCATTTGGTGCTACACTTGCTCCCTCGGGAGCGGCTCTTTGAGCGCGTCCGCGTGGGAGAAGGAGCCTTTCCTTGCTGGGCCCTGGTACCTGGGAGGTGACCAGGGGTGCAGCCCGACGGTCTGACCCCCCCCTGCTGAGGTGGAAACCTCGGGGGGGTTATCAGAGCCGACTAAAGGAAGGAGAGGAGGCCTCTCGGGGTGCTAGGGACCCGAAACCCTGTGGACCTGAGGGCGAGACCTCCTCCTGGACTCGTGCTTGCACCCCCGAGAGCGGCTCGAGGAGCTCGCCCATGGGGGAGACGAAGCAGCTTCCCTGCTGGGTCCTGGTACCGGTCAGGTAGCCAGGGGGGCCAGCGTGGTGGTCTGGCTCGCTTCCGGGAATGGTGGGAAACCATGGAAGGGAGGCACAGAACCATCCAGGGAAGGCGATGGGGACTCGGAGGAGTGCTAGGAGAGATCCTCTGTGACCTCGAGAGGCACGTAGCAGGAACGTACTCCTGGGAGTGCAGAAGCATGTGCGGGGTGAACAGTGGTGATGCACGTCGAGGAACAACCTCACGGTGCAGCCAGAAGAAGCACACAAGGCACAAGTGGACTGCGGGAGAAAAAAGGGGGTTAACACGTGAACCCACGTGTACACACATGGAAAAACACAAAACACCCCGAGGGAGGAAAACACTAACTCCCAAGGCAAAACACTAAACCACACATACTCACCCCCACACTGCTGGGGAAAAACCCCGCAAACACGGTCCCCAAAAGCCGAGAGTAGACCCTAGGAAACCCAAGGGGGGAGAGGGTTTAAAAGGAGGGACTTTTTACTCTACCAGAAAGTAATAAGCTTCTCTTACCCCCAATAAGGGCAAGCACAAAGTAAGAGTTATGTAAGAAGAAAGATAGAAAGTCTTACTACCCTACCGCATAACTATAAAAAACTGTACTGAAATGTGAGAAGGTACTGAATGTTGAAAAAACAGTACTGCACGAAGAAGAATGCTACAACGCAGACAAGAACAGTACAGTAGTAGCAAGAAGTCAAGCAGGTGTAGTGAGTAAAACGTTGCTTGGTAAGGCAGCTACAGAAGTGCAGGCAACATTATCAGAATAATATCCTAAGACACTAAAAGAGCTGACAAGGAAAAATACCAAAAAGGTGCAGAGGTCCCAAGACACAGAGTAGAAGGGACACGTGCAAAATAAAAAACCTCACTCCCCACAGGGTTAAAAAACCCGAGGAGAAAAAACCCAAACAAGTACTCACCGCACACGGGGGAAGACAGTCACAGCGTGAGCGCACACACCAATCAACACACACACGGGGAAAATCCCCACACAAGGGGCTAAACACGCACACGTGTTCGCACCATGTGCAGAGAAAACCACAACATACAGCCTTCCACACTACTCACCAAAGGGTCGCAAGCCTAGGGGGTGAAGCAGGGTGCGTGGGGCGAACGATGCTGGTGGCCAGACTGCGGGAGAAAAACTCACAAAAAAGGGGTTAACACGTGAAGCCATGCGTACAAAGACACAAACAAAAATAATAGGACACGGGCAGAGGGGGATAGCAAGCCCCCTCGGACCCGGGAACGAACCCCAAACAAAAAACCCCACACGCACCAACCCGGGAAACCACCCCCCCCCTCCCCCGCGGGGGCTGAGAAAGAACCTCTGGTCTGCAGGCCCCAAAGGAGAGGCACAGACAGCCTGATGGGCAATTCCCAGGGTAACAAACAAACTGGGAAGACACCAGAAAAAACCCCAAAAATACGCTGGGAAGGGGAAACGAGAACCTGGCACAATCCTCGCTCCCCCCACCCCACGTAACACTAAACCACACTCGGGGGAGACAACGATAAGGGGCTAAGTAGTCCTACCCCCGCACCACGTGGGGAGGAAAGAGCCCCACGTGGGGAGGAAAGAGCCCCACGTGGGGAGGAAAAAACCTCGCTAACACCAAAAAACCCCGAGGAAAAATACACTAAATGAAGTGTACTAGTGGCAGGAGGAAGGGAGGCAGGACAGGGAAGGGGAAAAAACCCCGAAAAGTAGCCCCCAACAAGCTAGCCTGAGAAGAAACACTCCAGGCTACAAATATTGGAAAAACACCCAAAATTAAATAAAAAACCCCCGCCTGGGAGAGGAAGAGAGAACCAGAGCACAATTCTCACTCCCCTTTACCGAGAGGGGACACATAATAATCGGGGAAGGCAAGAGGAAGGGCTGCAAAGACCCCATGTGCTCACCACGTGGGGTGAAGTCCCACGTGGCGCCCACTAACCTCGCTAAAAACCCCAGAAACCCCGATAAAATACACACGAAGAATGTACTAGTGGCAGGAGGAAAGGTGAAAGGGGGGAAAAACGGAGAAAAACTCCGAACAAAGGGGCTGAAAAACCCCCCTTCGCTAAGGAAAAAAGAACTAAGTCCTAACGAAGAAAAAACCCCCATACACACCTAAAACCCTCCTAGAATACACACACGATACATCTGCCAAAGCAGGCTAGCCACTAGAACACAAAAGAAAATATTAGCAGGAACACGTGAAACAATACCATAGCGTAGCAGCGAGGAGCGTAGATGTTGACTGAAATGTGTTCCGCGACAGAGTGGACGAGCGGTATTCAGCGGAGGAGGGGCTTAATACCTCACCTCACCACCACCAGGTGGCTCCACTATCAGTACAGCGCCAGATTTGAATTTTATTTACTTCTGATGAACGTCACGGAATTGACCCTTCCAACCCAGATTATGCCTACACGGGGCCTGGGCTTGTGAAGGGGCCTATTCTATAGCAACCAGCTGTACTGGTTTCACTATACCAATAAAATATTATATATTCACCCCCACGCATTTGCTGTCTCCGTACAGGGGTCTCATCAACCCTTTATGGCCTTAATGCATAGGGTGGCTCAACATTCATAACACTCTTGGACAGGATGGAATCAAAAGCTTTTTGTCTCATCAACTCTCTCTCTCTCTCTCTCTCTCTCTCTCTCTCTCTCTCTCTCTCTCTCTCTCTCTCTCCTACGCTTGGATCACTGAATCACTAATAAGCAATTATACACTGGACACACCTTGGAACAGAATAATCATTAAATGCAGTCTTTTATCGTCTCTTGAAATATAGACAGTTCCTTTTTTCGACACCCTGTATACCATCTTTTACACCTTTATACACATAAGGACTGAGTGATCTAGTCAAGAGGCTACTAAAGAGGGAATATGAGATGGAGAAAAACCAGAGCGCTTTCATGAACGCTACCAAATGTTTGATCACAAGAAGGATATGGAGGTACTGAAATGTTTAAAATACATTATGTATTGACAAAATTGGAAATCCTCGCTCGTTGGTGTCAATGGCAGAGTAGAAAGTGATGCGAAAGAGTTAAATCAAAATCACCGATTGATGAATATTCTTCATAAAATGCCTCCGGAAACAAAGTATTGTTAGCGGCCTAGAGACTACGGACCTCAATAAACCGTGCTACAAAGCATGGATTCATTACTGAGAGATGCCTGAGTTTTGGCAAATGCTACATGAATACGAAGTCTACAATTACCCGAGAGCATTTTCCGTCGTTTAGGAGTTTAACAAATTTTGCTTCTATAGTAATAAATGGCTGATAGCCAGCTTCATGTCCGTACCTGTGCGATAAAACAGTGAGAAAAAACATTCAAAATCAAGTCCAATATCGTTGAGATGCCTAGACACATTGCGTTTGAGGGAGCATAATTCGTAGTACGGGGGAAAGATGGATGGTGATACTGTGTTTCAGAGTTGACCAGTTGTGTATATGAAAGACTGGGATTACCGGTTAACTCTTGTATTAGGGAGTTAAACAGAAAGGAGGTGAGAATGAATAGCTTTATGGTGTTGCATGCTCTTCTGAGGGAAATAAGCATACACTGAGATATTTCAAAAGAGCAATGTTAATGTTAATTGTAATAGCGACAGGACACAGAGAAATGCCACTTTGTGGTGAGGAAAGAGAAGCTGTGGTGAATCAGTGGTGATGTGAAGGTTGAGCCAACCCACACATTACAGAAACAGCAGTCAGCACCTGGGTGGGGATGAAGTATTCATGGAATCTGCGCAGCACACTAAACTTACTTTTTCTAAGCAGTTTTAGCTAGAGAGGTAATTTACTTTCTTCAAGAGAGATTGTGAGAGAAAGAAACACTAAGAATTATGAGTGGAGAGGAATGATTTTGTTTAATGTCATTGAACAAGAGGGGATAGTCATTTGCAAGATTATTACGAATTGAAAGGTGAAGGAACTGTGTTTTTAAGGCCTTGAAACTCACGAGTTTTTTTCTGTCCCAGTCAGAAGTCAGTTGTGCCACTGCATCATCACGTTTTGTGGAAAGGAGCAGCGGACTGAGCGGAGTTGGACAGTTGTCAAACCGGGTGGAGTAATGCAGAGTGGAATCATAGGCAAAATAGTAGATTGGGTAGGATGTACAGTCGCTAACTGATTTGATAGAGACACTATAATAGCACATGCCTTGAGGTTATTTCTACCCATCGAGTTATAGTAGGGGGTTATGGAAGAAGGAAGGACAGGAGGAGTGGGGTGGGAGCAGAGACACCAACCACCATAGACTGGCTGAGTTGGTAAGTCGTACCTAGGTGTTGCAAGGTATTACATTATTTCAAGGATTTAAGTTTGATACTAGGTGAGGCTTATTAATCATGATTCCCATTCTATCAATACCATTTAATTTTTGTTTGAATTGACAGGGATTTTCCTTGTTGAACTTTGCATTAGGTCAGTCTTTGTTGACTTTTGGTCAGATAATCATGGGAGAAATATGTTTCTATGGTGCAGAAACGAAGTTTGTCTGAGTAGGTCTTCTTATCATATAAATATTATGCCATAATATACTGGTACACACATTTACACAAACACTTTAGCTCATGGATGACAACAAATGTATATCTATCAGAGAAAATAACAGGAATTTATTGAATAATGAACTAGAGTAGTGTTTCTATTGTTATCAGAGGGAGAGACAGTATACGATATCATTAACATCACCAACTGTTTATGATGAATGTTAAACGATGTTTGAGATAATCACATTTATTAAGTGTAAAATTTAAAAATTAAGTTATATGTTCTGTAATATTATACTACACCAATACTCTTAATTGATACCTCGAAAATTAGGCATGGTCGTTATTGTAAACATGGCATACACCATCAGGTTAAATAACCATATGATTATATTTATTTTGAGGGAAACATCCAGGTGTAATGAATTCAGCCAGTGCTAGACAACAAAGACAATATAGCACTAGTCCCACGTTAGCCAGGATTCGAACCAATTTGGTATAGTCATTATGACTCATTTTAGATTCACGATCTTGCCTTGAGCCTTGAATCCTATGAAACCACCATTGATCTACAAAGCTCCTTTATCTTCTTTTTTACTAAACAAAATGTTCTCTCTTTTAAATTGTAAACAGTTTTAGTTGATAACCCTTTATTGGCGATATCATAGACGTCAGGAGTAATAAATTTCACCAAATATCAAACTTAAATCCTGAAGAGAAAGTAATACTTGGCAACACCTACCACTTTCCAACGCAGCCAACCATTATCTTTTACGCCTTTCCTCCCATCACGAGCCCCTCCATCTCCCCCACCATAACTCGCCTGGTAAAAACGACCACAATGTGTGTGTGCTAGTGTTTCTATCCCATAAGCTCGCGACTATAGGTCATCATATAGCTAAGGTCATCGATGAAAAAAGAAAGAGTCTTGGTAATAGTACAGACCTCAGAGGAACACCACTGTTAATAGTCTTAGGTAAAGAAGAGTGACAAGTTTACAACATCAGCCATAGAGCGGACACATAGGAAATCAGAGGTAAAAGCGCAGAGGGAAGAATAGAAACAGAATGTGGACAACTTGAAAATTAAATCTTAGTGCCAGACTCTATCAAAAGCTTTTGACATGGATAGCACGACAGTACGCGCTTCATCGAAGTTCCGAATAGAGGATGGCCAGTAGTTTATGGCCAATGTTTAAGTAGAGGTAGAAGATCACCAGTAGAGCATCCTTGACAAAAACTATACTGAGATCAGAAAGAAAGTTATGGCGAGTAAGCTGTTTTTGAAGAAAAACAAAATAAAAATAGACAGACATGATGTCAAAGTAATGGGACGATAGTTGGAGGGTTGGGATCGGTCACCATTCTTCGGAACAGGTTGGACCAAAGCAAACTTCCAGCAGGAAGGAAAAGTATTAGATGTCAGACAAAGACGTCCAATTTGACTTGGCAGGGAGTCAGCAAGAAAATGCAGTTTTTATGAACAACAGGTGGAATCCTATCCGGACCATACGCTTTCAGGGTATTGAGGCCAGAGAGGGCAGGAAAATCATTACTGTATTTGAAAAGATTCTTATGGTAGGCATAAATAAGTCAGAGTGAGCCGGAGATGGTGGAATAGTGTCGGTATCATCCAGATAACTTGTCAGGTGAAGAGATGGAATCATTGCCCTCAGGACGAGCGAGAGGATGAAAAGAACAATAAGAAAAGTTATTGGAGAGATTTTTTGCAAGATGCCACAAAAACCTGGAGGAGGAAGAGTTGGTAAGGTCATTGTATGTTGTTTGGTTTAAATATTTTTTGGCTAGTAGAAGAACAGGTATGGCACAATTCCGGCAAAAATATACCGAGCATGAAATTAATTAAACTGAATATAAAGGTGCAGTCTGTAAGCTTTTTCCTTGTTGCGGACAGCAGTAAGACGAGAGTGATTAAACCAATAATAATTTCGATTAGTCAGAGTGAAAAAATATGGAATGTAATTCTCCATGCCCGTGAGGATCACGTCTGTGTTGTATCCAGAACACTCATGGAAGCATAGTAATTCCATATGAAATCTTAAAAGTACTGCCTCAGATCCTCCCAGTTGGCAGCGCTGTTATGCCACAGACTCCGCTTCCTTGGATGGTCCAAAGGTTTTACGGGAATGATAGGACAGCTCTTGGAAATAATATTGTGACCCGAGGAGCCCAATGGAGAGAGAGGTTAAATATAATTCCAGAAAATTGGACTGATATCCTTGGGAGTCTGGAATACGGGTAGGTTGTCGTACTAGATGCTCTAGGTCACTGAGAATATTAATGATGAAGGTTTATTCACGTAGTCCTAGGAGATCAGTGATGAGAGATGAAAGCCAAAGGTAATGGTGAACATTTAAACCCCAAAAATGGACATTTTTGAGAAAGAAGAAAGGATTATATAGATTGAGTTCTACATTTGAAGTAAGATATATAGTAAAATTATTAGGATAGTCAGTTGAGTTAGGGGAGAGAAAAGCAGCACAGCTGATGTCTTTAATTTGAGTGTGACAGGTAAACCGAAGCAAAAAGGTGGAAAATTCAAAAGAGTAGTATATCAGTCTAACGCTACGTGAAGCCAAAAAATTATAAATATTAATACACTGTGACTAGGAATATGATTAAGCGTCAGACTGAACAAAAGTTTGATGTTAGTTTAGAAATTATTCTTCAAAGGTACAGTAGGACTAAAACAACCTTTTATATACAGTATTATACTTGAAAAGAAAAACGTATGTACAACAATAACAATAACGATTACAGAACAACATAAACGTAAAGCATTTACTTTAGACTCAACACACAAAATTACAACAGACAGAATTAACCTTCAACCCTCATCACCGTTAGAACAGATGTTAATACGTAACTTGAGAATAGTCTTTATACATTCCTATTTCAGATAAATCACAGTAATAACAATATAGTGGTCTCAGTTTGTAACTCCTACCATGAAGCAAAAGGAGGATTCTCGCTCACTCTTACACCAATATATACTCCCTGTTTCTCCCACGTCACAACACACCGGTTACTACTCAGGCCCAACCACCACCGAGATATAGTCAAGTCACTGCTGGTAGAATACTGATTCCTCCAACTTGGGGGGAAAAAAACTCGTAACCTTCGGGACGATACCAAAGATTTCAATCTGGACCCTCCAGAACAGTTCACAGTTCACAGATCATATTTTCCAGTCAGGAACAATCCCTTAGATGTTATACTGGACTCCTGGGAGGTTCTTACTACTTGTTCCAGTTTCAAGTCGGGTTGTTTAGGGGAGGGGGGGGGTAACATCTCCCCCTACCCCTACCCCCTAGAAGATAGGGTTCGTCTGGTGTAACGGGAGGATGAATAGTTACTTCAGAGAGATGCGGTTGGCGAATGAGAATAATTAAGGATTATTCACCTCTCCATGCGTAGACATCAAAGTGTTGGAGATTGTAGGAAGGTCTCTAGAAAGGGTGTCCGCAATTTTGTTGTCCACTCCCCGGATGTGACGTACTATGAGGTGGTATTCCTGTAGCTGTAGTGCCCACCTCAGGATCCTCTGATTGTTGCCTCTCATCCGGTTTATAAACGTCAACGGGTTATGATCAGTATATACAAAAATAGGAGAGTGCTGGGGGAGATAACACTCGTACTTTCTTACAGTAAGTACAAGCGCAAGACACTCCTTCCCCATCGTGGAATAGCCCAGCTGATGCTTCTTGAGTTTGGCCGAAAAGTAAGAAACTGGATGTAGGACGCCATCACTGTCGTTTTCTTGAAGAAGTACAGCTCCAGTTCCCTTGCTACTGGCATCAACTTGAACACGATAGGGTTTGTCAGGATTAGGAGTACGTAGCACAGGATGTGAGGAGAGGAGGATCTTGAGCTGGTTGAAGGACGCTGTACATGCAGGGCTCCATTCATATTTAGTTTTAGAGCTGGTCATATTAGTAAGGGGTGCAGATATATTCGCAAAGTTGTGGCAGAATCAACGATAGAAGCCACTCATTCCAAAAAAGCGCATAAGAGATTTTTTGTCATTCGGTTGAGGATATCTCACAATGGCCTCTATGTTGGCATCGTTTGGGGGAGCACATTCTCGTTCAACCACATGTCCCAAGTAGGTCACCGTTCCTCTCCCAAGACAGGACTTCGCAAGGTTGACGGTGAAACCAACCTGAGAAAGTCGGGATACTAGAGCATCCAGTCTCACCAAGTGGTCCTCTCCCAAGTGTCTGAAATAATCACAATGTCATCCAAGTAAGCATCAAACCCCACTAATCCCTGTATGGTGTGAGACATAATCCTTTGAAAAGTGGCAGGGACATTGATCATGCCGAAGGGCATGACTGTATACTGGAACAATCCAAGGGAAGTAATGAATGCTGAAATTATCTTTGCCCTTTCTGTCATGCCTGTCTGGTAGTATCCCTTCTGCAAATCTGTAGTTGAAACAAATCTTCAATTTCCAACTTTGTCGATTAAGTCCTCAATTCGAGAAAGAGGAAATGCATCTGGGACCGTGACTGAATTTACTTTTCTATAGTCAGTACATAGGTGACTACTGCCGCTTCTATTAACTAGTGTTCCAGCATAAAGTCGACCACCCTCTTAATGATCACTAACTTTTGTGGATTCAACCTATAAGGTGACTGTTTAATTGGTTTAACATCAGGTGAAGTGAGAACGATATCATGAAGTTGGAAGTTACAATAACCCTGAAAATCTGACGTGACTGAGGGAAATCCATTAATTACAGATCTCATATCCTTTTTTATTTGAGATAGGGTACCTCAGACAGATAATCATTAAAATTGCGGAGAATATGATTATGACTAGGATTTCCATTAGGAGAAGGAATGTCAACCTTCTCAGCCACACATGAATCCTCCACTTCATGATGTACTCTGTCAACTGACACCTTATTTAAAATATTTACAGGACGTTCGTCATTTACAAATGCAGTATTCTGATCCTCCTTCAGTTGCCTTTCAAAGCAAGGTTTAATTTGGTTGATATGAACCAACTAGCAATTTTTCCGGCGATCCGGAGTATGAACGACATAGTTCAGATCAGTGACTTTGTGTGATATTAAATATGGTCCAGAGAATTTACTAGCAAGTGGGTTACCCTGAACTGGCAAAAACAATAGAACTTTCTGTCCAGGAGCGAAAATACGGTGGTGAGATTTTACATCATAGCGGGATTTCATCTTACTCTGAGTTTGAGACAAGTTATTTGAGGCTAACTTTCGCACCTTTGACAACCTGAGTTTAAGAGAGTTAACATACTCTGAAACAGTGCGAAAGCGAGAATCAGAGGACTCTGTGAACCATTGATCCTTTAAGACTTTCAAGGGACCACGTATCTGTCTGCCATACAGCAGTTCAAAAGGAGAATACCCTAAGGACTCTTAAGGGCATTCTCTGATAGAAAACAATAGTAATTGAATATTATCATTCCAGTCTCTCTCATTCTCAAAACAGTACTTCCGTATCATAGATTTCAGACTTTGGTGAAACCGCTCTAAGCAACCTTGGGACTAATGAGGATGGTATGCAGTTGACATTCGTTGTTATAATCCGAGTTCCTTCATTACTTGAGTCATTAAAGCACTAGTGAAGTTTGAACCTTGATCATGTTGAATCTCCCTAGGTATACCTACACTAGTGAACAATTTTAACAGGTGAGTAACTATATGCTTAGCCTTTATATTCTTGAGTGGATATGCCTCTGGGTACCTTGTGCTTTCACACATTACTGTAAAAAGATACTGATTTCCCTTTTTAGTTTTTGGGAGAGACCCCACACAATCAATGATGATTTTCTCAAAAGGCTCACTAATAACAGGTATTGGCTTAAGAGGGGCTCTCGAGATGGATTCGTTTGGTTTCCCAACCAGTTGACAAGTATGACGGAATTTTACAAACATTGCCGTGTCTTTCTTTATACCAGGCAAAAAAAAAAAGTTTAGTAAATCCTTATATGTATTCTTCTGTCTCAAATGGCCAGACAACCCATCATGAGCTACCTCCAAAATAGTAGAACGAATAGATGTAGGTAACACTATCTGATGAATTATGGACCAAGTACCCATTTCAGACCCAAGTGGGGAACGATAACTACGCATCAGCACTCTATCTTTATAATAAAAACAAGGGTTTTTGTCATTCAGGGAACTGTCAGCCTCATGCCTAAATTTTGCCAATGAAGGAACTGCCTCTTGGGTTAGTATTAAATTATCTTTTGACATAACTTGGGAGAACAGTGACTCTTGACTAGAGGATATAAGAGGTCAGGTTCGGTAATGATGCTCTGTGAGCGTGTCACTGCACATATTGGAAAAACATGTGGACGTTCTATGTCTAAGGACTCAGTGGGGCTCTTAATTAAGGGTTTATCAGTTACTTATAAATCAGGGATCAACCCATTCCCTGCAAGATCATTAACAAGGAGGAAAGTGACACCTGCTACAGGAAGATCTGTGTCATAAGTGCAATCTTTACTATTACTTTGAGTAAATCACTGTCAAGTACAACTTCTGCCAGGGATACAGCAGATTTAGAATGTATAGTATGGAGATAGGACATTTCTCCTGTGTACTTAATTTTAACTATAGGTAGTGCTTTCTTACTTAAGATACTTTGTGCAGATCCTGTATCCCTTAGTATAGTAATTGGGTATTTGTAGAGTCAGGAGAGGTAGAGATCGTTCCTTGAACTTTAAATGGTGAAAATAGGTCATGTGGGTTATTAACAGGAGTAAAACAGTTCACAGGTTTCTCGTCAGTATTGCGAGTTGTAAAATATTGTTTGTAAGCGTTTGAGGTCTTACACTTTGGGTGTTTATATTTAACTATAGTATGACAATGTTGTTTACAATAGGTACAATATTCTGCAGTTTGGTTAGAATGTACTACAATACCTTCGGAGGAAATTTTGGAACTTTTCTGCATACCATTATCAGTCATTGGGTTATGGCTGGAGGAGGATTTTACATTTAGCAGTTTGGTCCAATCTCTGGGTGGAAAAGCCTTATGGAGTAATGCATAAGAGTCAGCGAGTTGTGCTGCTTTAATAAGCTCGTGTTCCTCTTTCTCCTCCACTTGAACCATAATACTAAAGGGTATCTTTCTCTTAAATTCCTCTAATACCATACGATTTACTAGTTCATTAAAAGTAGTAACCTTTGAGGCATCCAACCATTTCTTTAAAAAACGTACGGTAATTTCTCATTAACAAACTCTAGGAAAGTATGTCTTTCAGGTTTGGTTTAATTACGAAATCTTCTTCTATATGTATCTGGTGTAATGAATATGCATCTAAAATCGCTTTCTTAATGAAATCATAGTACTCAATATCATCTAGATTAACAAAAGTAGTGGCTGTTCTACCTACAAATTTCGGTTGGAGTAACCATGTCCACTCTGTGTTAGGCCATTTAAGGTGTCTCGCAGTCTTCTCAAATGTTTGAAACGAACTCTCCGGATCTTCTTCATTAAACTTGGGCACCAAAGGAATGTTTTTGGTAAGGTTGAAATGCTTGTTTTCTCCAAAACTCAATTTAGCATATTCTAGTTCTCTGTCCAACTCTCTTTGCTCTCCATCTAAAGCTCTTTGCTCTCTTTTAAATTTTATGCGAGGGGGGGGGGGGGGGTGTAACAGTAGATATCAGAAACACAAGAGAAAGTGAGGTCGTTACATACTGTACATATATGTAACACTGTCACGTGTCCAGCCTGACTGGCAACGTTGTCCCCGTGGAGTTAGGTAGACTGCTTCTCCCGTCCCTTTTCAACCTTGTCCTGTTCACCGTTGGTCGCTGGTTATGGCTCTATGATTCGCCCTTAAGCATTTATGCCGTGTCATGTTGATTGTAACATCGATTTCCATCCTAGTTATCTCAATGCAAGTCATGTATAACACGTAGCTTAACTATGCTTTAAGAGATTGTACCATACACCAGCCGTGGGAAAGATCCCAGGGGAATTGACCCATTCTAATAAAAGGCGCCAGTTTGACACACGCTGACTCTCTCTCCCCAGTCGCTGCCCAGTCAACATCTCTCTCCAGGTTACACCTTGCCAGTAATATGCACTTGGGTACATTAAGATTCTTGTCCTTTGATAGGGAATAGGAGTGACATATTCCAAGGAGGCTATGGACCTACCTATTAGGCAGGAGATACTATGATTGTGTTATGTTTCTCTGTGTACGGAGTAATATGCTCCATTGTGTATTGTTAGTGTAAATAATGTAGATACCACGTGTGACTAGTGTTTGAATTCCCTTCTCCTGACTTTTATGATATTAATACCAGAACGTTCAAGTAACCTTCCTATCTATCTTGTGTTCAAATCTAGAGCCTAATAATTCTTTATACTAGACTTTCGTCACTCATACACTGGGTTAAAGAGGGTATCCAGCCTAGGGCAAGGGCGAAGCCAGTGCAGGAAATGATAACACAATATGATGTGATTAAGTACTTTTCTTTTATATACTGTTTATTTGTATATTTATATATTTGGGAGCAACTGTCTCTTCATACTCTCTCCACCCTCAGTTTCGTGCCAAAGACGGACATTATGTATATGTACGCAGCGACCTCGCTTGTTCGCGGGTGAGACAACTCGACTCCTCTGATTTTGCAACCCTCTGGCTTACTTGTGTAACGTCGATTTTTTCCACCCACTTGCACCAGTGTAGCAGCGAGTTTTTACTCGAGATTGGGAGGAAAACAAAAACACCCACTGCCAAAACAAACAAAAAACCACCAGTGTATGCTAATACTCTATCCTATCGCTTTCCTGATCTGGAAAAAAAAAAACAAGAGACTGATGAGGAACAGGATTTGCCTTGCGAATACCAATAAAAAAATCATACAAAGGTCAAGTCCAGCCCCTCCTCAGCCTAGGTACGCTGCCACCACCAGACCAAGTTGACATTGGAACCAAGTTAAACACACAGGAGAGGTAGCGTAGCGTTAATTTAATTAGGCACGTGAGTAAGCAACCCAGCCTACAGTTTAAACGGGGATACGATCAGTGATGTGAATTGAGAACAAATATCTATATAGGATCACAGTCTATTTGCTAAAATTGGTGACGGAAATATTCAACTAATTATAAACCCGTTTTATTTTACAATTATCTTACACGAAAAAATACAATAATAATAATACCCCCCTGCCTTGTTAATATTATGTCCTAAACCCCGCTCTGCCAAACCAGGATAAGAAGTTTTTTGTACCTCGGCTAGCAGAGAACTAATCAGACTTAAATCCACATAAAAAAACTCTTCCGTCTGTGTCTGTCATCTTATACAGTGCTATTCAACCTGGGTGGACAGTCCACCTTAGGGTGGACGAGATTAAGTGAGGGGTGGACGGCTGTCTAGGGGTGGACAAATGGGTGGACGAGATCCTGACCTGCACGGGTTTGAGATGGGATGTGTAATTATATGGAGGAATATGTAAAAGTCAAATAAAAAAAATAAGATACTTTTTTTTCTTTTTACATAGTCGTAGAATTGAGATATGAAAGTTAGATTTTAAATATTAAAATGTGAGATTTTTTAAGAGACTTTTTTGGGGGTGGGTGGGTGAGGGGTGGACAGCTTCTACTTAATCACCAATAAGGGTAGACGACATAAAAAAAGGTTGAAGACCACTGATCTAATACATTTCCTTCCTGCTGGATATTTGCTCCGATTCATCCTGTTACATTAAATGTGACTACTCCCACACCTCAAACTATCGCCCTATTGCTCTGATCTTTTGTCTAATTAGTTAAGTCTTTGAAACAAACATTAGCTGCAAAATTCAAAAGCATCCTACTAATCATGACTTTCTTTTTGATCGCCAGTATGGTTTCCGTTAGGGGCACTCTACTAGTGATTTTTTTTCTCCAAATGCTCCCCAAGTTTGAAGCTTGGGGCATAGACCTTCTAAATAACCCGTCCATGAAGACTGGGGGATGACAGTCTGGCGTGATGATCATATTTACAGGGGTGTCTGGCTGTACTTCTACATGACGTACTCATATGCTGTAAGTAGGCGTGATTCAAAAGATGGCTCGGTGGTGGAGTCGTCCTCTCTCTCTCTATCCCCTCCACATTCACAGAAGTGAGACTGTCTGTGCTGGTGGCTGGTGGCAGTAGTGCAGGAACAGGCAACTGGTGGTGGTGCTGTCCTGCATTGTTGCCACAGCAACAGGCGGCTCGTGGGTGGACTCAGGGAGGGATGTAGTTGCAGTTGGTGGTGTTGGAGGTGGTGCAGCCGCAGGTTTCACGTTAACTCCACATTTCCTCCTGTTCAAGAGCCGTGGTAGTATCAGATGTCGTCGGGGTGTGGAGGTTGGCGCTCGCTGTGGCTGTAGTGTAGTATAGAGTAACTGGATGACGTGAAGCAGCTGGAGGTGTGTGGCGGTGTCTTTATTCCTTGTTAATTTTCTATCCCTTGATATGTAAGCCCGATTTGTCATACCCAGGGACCAAAAGGGACATGGGAATGGGTTTGTTTCATCCTGGCGAGTGAATTTCCGTCAGGATCACAGGTACAGCCACAATCAAATATCCACCGACACTTTCCTTCCATCGTAAAAAATATCCTGGTAATTAAGAACAACACGTGTATGATTTTGCAGCACCTCAAAATAATAATTGAGGGGGTTGAGTTGACGTAAGGTGTTGTACGATTATATTTTTATATGTTACTGATTTATTTGCACGATGGAAGGAAGGTGTCGGTGGTTATTTTATTGTGGCTGTACCAGAGGGACATGGGGGGGGGGGGGGGTTAGGGAATGGTACGGCCCGTTTATAAGAGCGAGAGTCGACGCTGTTCGTCAGACTGTAGAGTAACTTGGTAGCGAATGGTGGTGTGCGTGCTTGGCTGTACAGTCACTCATAAAAATTAAGACCCCCACAGGCCAGTCATCTTCTTATACTTGTGATATCGGTTCTGGCAACAGTGTACGTGACGTCAGTGATGGCGCTTGAGAGATGAAGTTGATTTGCTCGACACATTTGTAACTAATGGTAGATAAGACGAAGCATGAGTTGGGATAATGTTTCGAGCAAACCAACCTTCTTCCAAACACAACCCACACCACACCACCTCTGACGTTCACACTCCCGTGAGGCCCACCCAGCGTTGTCAATGTTGGCCGAGATAACCCCGAAACACTAGTTGTGAGATCTGCTCGCTCGAACCATTCACTGGTGGAAGGGAGAAGTAAGGAGGGATTTGAGGAGGGTAGGTGGGGTGTCTATACAAGAGAGGTGAGAAATTATTCTTGGGGAGGTGAAAAATGAGTGGAAGCTTTAATAAAAGTACGAAAATACACCCGGTTATCAATTATTTATATACCGATATTCGTGTCAATTATTAACATCATTAAAGGTAAGATTAACTTTTCATATTATAATGTAACACAAAAACAACCGAGGTAAAATTTGTGTATACTTTTTTCGTATAATATTCAATGGTTATCATCAAGCACTAAACGCTGAAAAGTACTTACACAATAACTGAATAAGAATCATGAACCAGAATGCTATTTATTAAATGAAGCAAACGTGAATACCTTTATATTACATGTGTCAAGTGTTGATACCACTAACACACACTTCCATTTCCCCCGTATCTACCTAACAGTTTATAATCGTGTCAAATATCAAGGCTCTCATTATCCCTCACGTGATAGCAACCTTGTAATATTCTGAATACTTTTAATAATAGCTCGTTGTATTGAATATAGTGAACACGTGCTGTTTGATAATTTACTATAAATCCCTTAGTATTTCATCTGTTTCTAGGTAGCAATTTTTTTTAATTTTGGAAGATAATACATGTGAGCAGAGGCCAGGGAGATTGCGTCTGGCACCCACAGGCTTGTCAACTGTATTTTTTTTTTTTTTTTTTTTTTTGCATTAATTAGAGATTGACGTTGACTCTAGTCTCGTTAGCCCACATTAGTTTTGATACTCCAAGAGGATTATGAGTTGGTTGAAAACCACTAAACTGGTAAGGGTACTGAAGACTGAGGGTGGAAATATTCCCTCTCCAACATGTTGGCAGTCCTGATGACTTGAAGATGTGTAAGGTGGTGCAGTCAGTCAGTTCACAAGACAAGGTGTATATGGAAATTCACACTAATATCAACCTTGTAGCACAAGAGTGTAAAGACCAACACGGCATCAAATACAACGGTGTGAGTATTGGTAGAGTGTATATGGAAATTCACACTAATATCAACCTTGTAGCAGAAGACAGTAAAGACGAAAACGGCATCAAATGCAACGGTGTGAGTATTGGTAGAGTGTATATGGAAATTCACACTAATATCAACCTTGTAGCAGAAGACAGTAAAGACCAATACAGCATCAAATACAATGGTGTGAGTTTTGGGAAGGTGTTGTATGATGGGAAACACAGGATTTCAGCCCTTAACTCGCCTTCAATATAGTTTAATTTTAAGAAATGTTGAAAATGGTTGCCAGCTTCTTTATTAACATGTTCGATAAAACCTCAACTGTGCATCCCATGCATTACTTGATGGAACTATTACATTGTTTAAATAATTATGAATATACTTCTCTCGCAACTCATGACAGATAAAACCAATAGAACCTCTGTCACCAACATTATTATGTTATGTGTGTGTGTACTGGCTTATATAATTATATAAGTATATTACATGCACACAGAAAAGAGAGATACACACGGAGAAGAGAGATACAGACCAAATAATAATTTTTGCTACCAAGAGACAAATGACAAAAAAAGGGTTTCATAGTCAAATTCCAATATTTCAATACAACAGGCTATTATTAAAAGTATTCAGAATATTACAAGGTTGCTATCACGTGAGGGATAATAAGAGCCTTGATATTTGACACGATTATAAACTGTTAGGTAGATACGGGGGAAATGGAAGTGTGTTAGTGGTATCAACACTTGACACATGTAATATAAAGGACTTTTAGCGCCATTGACATTTCCCTCTGCTCACCCAATGCTGTGTTGGATTTTACTTGGAGTGTGTTGCTCGATTTATATGGTAGTGACCACTTCCCTATACTCTTAGAAAATAACAGGTACGAACCGCAGTCTCGTCTTCCTAGGTGGAAATTAGAGAAGGCTGACTGGCAGTTTTTTATAGGGCTAACTTCTTCGCTCTCTTCTGTAGCAGATTTTGGTAGCTCTGACGAGGCTGTAACATATTTCACTGATATGCTCCACTCTGCTGCTCTCAACTCTATCCTTAAAACTCCTGGCCACTTTCCCAAACGTCCTGTCCCTTGGTGGTCACCAGTCTGCACCACTGCTGTGCGGGAGAAGCGCGCTGCTTTCTCTCGCCTTTGTCGCAATCGTGGGGACCCAACTCTTTTAGAGGACTTCCGACGGGCAAGGGCTCGGGCTAGACGAGTTTTAAAAGAGGCATGACGTGCATCTTGGAAGTCCTATGTTTCTTCAATTAATACTATAACCCCACTCACCCAAGTGTTTAGGAGAGTCTGTAAGATGGCGGGGAAGTTTTCTCCTAGTTCTCTACCTGTTCTTAAGGTCAATGGAATTAAGATCACGGATGGTTTAATAGTGGCCAACACCATGGCGGAGGTTTTTGCTAGAATCTCCAGCCATGACTCTCGACCTCTGGCTGACAGGCATGAGTTGGGAGACCAGGAGTGCAGTGTCCTGGATTTCTCGGAGAATGAGAATGAAAGTTATAACCATATATTCAACGTGAGAGACCTGCACTCTGCTCTCTCTCTCTGCGGCGACACTTCTCCTGGGCCAGACAACATCCCATATGCAATGTTGCAACACTTGGGTGAGGAGGCGATCTCATTTCTTCTAGCTTTATATAACAGAATCTGGCTGGAGGGTTTCTACCATCCTTCCTTTCCCCAAGCAGAACAAGAACTCTAGTGTTGCCCTCAATTACCGACCTATTGCCTTAACCTCCTGTCTCTGTAATCTATTTGAGAAGATGCTGAATGTCAGACTGGTATACTTCTCGGAACGGGGTGATTTTCTGTCTCCATCCCAATCTGGCTTTAGTAAGCACCGTTCCACTACAGAAGCTCTAGTCAGGTTTGAAGCTGCTGCCTGTGAGGTTTTTGCACGACATCAACACCTGGTATGTGTATTCTTTGATTTAGAGAAAGCCTATGACACTACTGCAATATAGCATTCTGCAGCAACTCCATGTATATGGCCTGCTGGGTAGCCTTCCACGTTTTCTTAAGGTCGCAGTTTTTGTGTGAGGGTTGGTACAGTTGCGGAAGGGAGTTTCTTTATCACCCTGGGCTCCTATATACCCTACCCCACAAGGAGGTGTAGAGAGTTGAACATATAACGACGGAGATGATTGGTCGATAAGTTGCTAGGAAAGTTTAGTGTTAATATAACCTTATTACATCTAAACAAGAGAGCATTGTGGTGAACTAAATATATTATGTTTATTTGCCATATATACAGTATATGAAGAACAGTACCATACATTGTTAATGAGGAACTAAATTATAAAGCATACTGGAATAACTCGTATTTCATTCTCAGTTGTGGTTGTCATGCATCAGCCAACTGATGGTGAGGGGGTGCTGATGGTATAGCGGTTAGCACACTCACTTGGCATGCGAGAGATCCCGGGTTCAATTCCTGGGACAGTGGAATTGTTGGACAATTTTCCCAGCCCCCATTGTCCCTGTTCACCTAGCAGTAAATAGGTACCTGGCTGTAAGAGCAAGGATAACATGCTACCTTATAGGCTGGGGGAAGATGTGTTGATGGCTAGAGGAAGATGTGTTGATGTAAAAACTTCCCAGCACACTTCTCAACTACCCAGCACACACTGGTGAGGGAAGATGTGTTGGTGCAAATTACCCAGCACACTTCTCAACTACCCAGAACACACTGGAAAGGGAAGATGTGTTAATGTAAACTACCCAGCAAACATCTAAACTACTCAGCAACTCACTGATGAGGGCTGGTTCTATCCAGAAATGAGGAATCTGGCATCCTCTACCACACCCTGGCCTGTTCTGTCTGACTCCTTACTCTCTCATTCCTTCTGGGTAGCCGACAAGATCGCCTGATTGGGTGGCACGACAAGGAAGACTACAGACGGTGGGAATGTTGGCCCAGGGATACATGCCCGTTAGCCAGCAGTCCCCTCGTCTGTTGCCTTCGAAGAAACAGATCTCACTATCACCCTGACTCCCATTTGGGGGTCCGAGCATCTGCACGGCTTCGGTCAACCAGACTCGAGACTGCTCGGCAAGACAGTCTGGGGAACTACAACAACAACAACAACTGATGGTGATGGGAGGGGATCTGCCTGGCATTGCTTCACGGGCTCAAGGCTCGTGCTGTGATTCGTTTTAAGGCTTCAAATATTCATTTCTACCTTAGTGATAGGGATAAGTTATATGCTTTTTATATAATTATAGACAAATTTATAGCGATTTACATTTACAGATAGTTTTTTTTTTTTTTTTTTTTTTTTTTTTAATTAATTGCGCCGTAGCGTCAATCAACAGGCAGGCAACAATACATATGGGTAGGCGGGCCCCATGAGAATACAATGACTACAACCACACATACACACACACACCACACACACACATCACGAAAACATAACGAAATGAAGCACAAGCATACAGACAAATATTTACATTATGACCTATTTAAATCCACCAAAACGAGGGTGGCGTACCAGAAGTTCCTCCAGAACCTGGTGGTTCAGCAGGTGTCGACAAACCACATCAAGTGGCAGGCCCTGGGGCAGCAAGTGTCGGACAGTGGGGCAGGCCAGGCAATAGTGCTCTATAGTGTTAGCACGAGGCGCTCGACACAAGCGACACTCAGTGAAGGGAGGTTCACCCTGCATCCAAGCAACCTGCCACGGTGGACGGTAGCCAAGCCTCAAACGAGCAGAGACTACATTGTGCCTCGGAACCATTAGGCCTCGACGACAGTAGGAATATTTGTGATGGCAGACAGACTCATAATGTGTGATGGAGATGCTACGGCATCCCTACGTCGCCGTACAGGGAGGAGAGCGGCGGAGCGAACTCTAGAAAGGTAACATGTCAGGGAGAGAGGACGTCCAACACCACGAGGAGGCAGATGGCAGGCTTCCTTTGCTAGTCTGTCAACTGTACCATTGTGACGTAAACCTACATGGGATGGCACCCATAAAAATTTGAGTCAAGTTACGATGACGCAATAATGACAAAAACGATAAAATCTGCTGAATAACAGTAGAGTGTGTGGGCTGAACACTAGAGAGGGAATGAAGGGCAGGTTTGGAGCCACAAAAAATGGCAGCATTCACTCCACGTTGACAAACAAGACTAACAGCATCCAGAATGGCATACAGTTCACACAATGTTGAGCTAGAGTGGTTACAGAGACGACGGCCAACCCAGCCCCCTGGAGGTGACTCCAGGTCAGGTGAGAAAACGGCACAACCTGCTGCACCATCCACTTGCAATGAGCCATCAGTGTAGAGGCAGTATGGATCTGTGATGGAGGACGTCACTGTTTCTATGTGTTCCAGAGCCAACTGCCGCTGTAGAGAAGGCAGTTCCGACTTGGAAGTAGGCGTGAAGCTCACATCAGGTGTTGGTAGCATCCACGGAGGGGGCCCTGGGGGGACGTCTGCCACCATTATATCTATATTAAGACTACAGAGCATAGAGGAAACAGACCTTATATGAGTACGTCCAGCAGGCAGTATGGGAGGGACCGGGTAGTTTGGTCCAAGAGAAGTCCTGACTAACTGAGAATAATGGGGTGAAAGATGTGGGAAATGGAGGCACTTGACAGTGAAACAAGTAACACTAGAATCAATTCTCTCCACTAACGGGGGAAGACGCAACTCACGCTGCATGTTCACTATCCTGGTCGACATTGGACACCCGAGAATTATTCTCATTGCTCTATTCTGAAAATTTTCTAAAGTTTCAAGAGTAGCCCTGAGAAGTTGAATCAGAGCAGGGAAGAGGTAATCAACAACTGAACGGATAAAAGCAATATAGATAGTCCTGGCTACTGGGATGGAGATGCCCGAGGAGTTGTTAGTGAGCCATTGAAGTGGCGTAAGTCGGCGCTGGAGACGACCCAATAAGTCCTGGACAATGGGATGGTCTTGAGGTCTGGCAGGGACAATCGGCCAAATATTGACTGGCGAGCCCAGGTAGCGATACTGGGAACACATGGGAATGACAGTCCCTCCAATGGTGAACACTGGCCGAGCTTGAGGAAAGCGGCAGGTGAATATTCTACTCTTATCTGGGGAGACAATAATGCCGCAGTGAGAGAAGGACACAGAGAAGGAGTCAAGAAACCACTGAAGATCCCTTGGTGAAGTAGAATGAACACAGATATCATCAGCATAGCACGTAATTGTAGTTCCAGGTATATCAGGGAGAGAAGTGAGCAGCCGATGCATCAGAATATTAAATAACAATGGGCTGCGAACACCCCCTTGAGGCGTACCAAGATAAAAACTGCGGAAAGGACTGAGCGCACCACTGAAAAACACACGGGAGGTCCTGTTACTCAGGTAGCCCCGAATCCACCGTAGTAGATTACCCTTTATCCCAAAGTCAACCAGTTGATCCAAAATGACGTCTCTATTAGCAACATCGAAGGCACTTCGAAGGTCAATGAAGGCCACCAAACTGTTCCTGGAAAGGCGAGTGTACAGGTCGACTAGGCAGTGGTGTGTGCTCCGCTGGGGAAGGAAACCAAACAGCCACGGAGAAAGGCGATCTTTCAGTCTGTACATGAGATGATTGAGTAAGATTCTCTCCATAACCTTACAAAGACAGGAAGTCAGGGAAATAGGCCTGAACTTCGCAGTGCCGGGCTTAGGGATGGGTATTATTGTGCTGCTGGTCCAGGCTCGTGGTACACAACCATCACGAAGACAAAGATTGTACAGTAGAAGTAGAGGGTTCCCAGGAACTTGTTGAAGTAGGCGCAGCACAACATAAGTAATACCATCATCACCAGGGGAAGAAGCTCTACCCCGAGAGAGAGCACGTCGCAACTCCTCCTCAGTTATCTCCTCTGCATTATCGTCATCATCTTGCAACAGAGCAGACATTAGACGTAGCCGATGGAAAGCAGCACAGGAAGTGAGTGCATCTTGTATGTGGGTGGGTAGACTGGCTGAGGTAGATTGTTCTGACCAGGCATCGACAAGTTGTTGGGCATAGTCGGCGGGAGTGTGATGACGAGCAGTGGCCGGTATCTTTTTAACAACCCGACGGATGAGGTGCCACATAGAGGCTACACTTGTTTGCTGGTTGATGCTGTCCGTGAACTGCTGCCAAGACTCAGTGTGAGCACACTCCTGCAGGGCAACTAAAGCATCCCTAGACATCTGGTAACGATGGAGCAGGTCAGGGGTTGGGTTGGCTTGAAACAATAGGCCATCACGTTCAGCCTCCTCCTTTGCCTCCTGTATACGTGCATCCAGCGTCCAGGAGTGAGCAGTATGGCGATGCTGGAGGTATGGCTGGGAGACGTATAGCCTATAAAAGTCATGAGTAGCAGATACAAGATCAGAGTACAACTGTTCAGCTGATGATATGTCAAATGTAGGGAATACATGGGCCATGAATAAGATGTAAGTCGGGCAATATTTAGGGGGAACAGCAATACGCAAACGAGTGGCTGAAGCACTCGACCCAGCAGTTAGAGTATAATGAAACCAAAGAGCGATGTGATCAGAGAATAAGTCTGGCACAGAGAAGCACTGGACCTGAGATGCTATCAGGCCAGACGAGAGGATGTAATCCAGAGTACCTCCCCGGCAATGAGTGGCACCGCCAGTGTCCCAGCATGTCAGATGATGCTTGCGGATATATGAAAGGAGACGAACACCGTTACGATTAATAGAGCCAGAACCATCACCCAAATCAGAATGCCGAGCATTAAAATCTCCCATATAAACCGTACCACGCACTGTTGGAGAAGGAAGAGCCTCAAGAGTGAGTCTAGCTGGGGCAGAATAGACATTACATAGTTGTAGTACTCCATTCCCAGGTAGAACCTCAAATAGCTGAAAGGTCATGTCAGGATCAGTGGAGGTACGGAGAAGGCGATGTGGCAAGGAGCTATGTATGTAAGTCAGGAGACCATTCCTTACCAGATGAACATATGGCACATAACCTGAGAGAGGAGGAGCTTGCCCAGCAGCGAGCGGCCGTCCTGGAAATGCTTCCTGGAGAAAAATAACACTGGGATGATGACGAAAAACATAGGCCTTGAGTTGAGTGAGCTTAGCATAACTGGTGATACCACATACATTCCAGGAGATGACATCCAGCCAGCAATCACTAGCGAACTCTGTATTTGGAGGTAGAAGTCCGGTGAGTGGGGGCAGATGAGCGACCTGGAGAAGATGGACCAGGAGAAGGGACTGACTCGAAAAGCTTTTCAAGGCGAGATGCAACAGTATCCATCTTTTCGGTAAGGGTAGTGACAGTTGAGATGATGGCCTGCTGAGCCTCGACCAAGGTGGAGAGTTTAGAGTCATTGGCAGCCTGCGCGGCAACTAGCCCATCAATCCTGGCTTCAAGGGCAGAAAAGCGGTTCTCGAGAGCCGTACATCGTGCCATGAGGATAGCAACAGACTTGCGGAGGGCCAGGTCTGGAGGTGAGGCAGGGCTGGTAGGAGGAGCAGACTGGGGAGGTGGTGGTGGTGGTGGTGGAGGCGGAGCAATAGTAGTGACACGAGCCTGGACCTGACGTCGAGTACATCCATGCCACACGTTAACCCCTGGCTGAAGACATCGTGGACACTTCCATCGAGACGTATCCTCAGGAGGTGAAGGCTTAGAGGTGGAGGCAGCAGGACGTAATGGTTCGCCCCTGACAGGACACGTCTTGGAATCATGGTCGGCGGCACACCATGCACACTTCGGCCTGGCAGAACAGTACCGGGAGATATGCCCAACTCCCCAGCACCTGTAGCACCAAGGCTGGTCATTATGAAGTTTCCTCACCTCACACGGTGGAAGACAAGGGAGGAAATCAAAGGAAATCTCATTTGGAGGTGGAACAGGTTGACTCCAGACAACAACAATACGGCTAATGGGGGAACCATCTTGGAAAAAACGACGGGCAAAGTACACACCAGGGTATCCCTTAGCAAGTTTCGGGTCAACATCAATAGGAAAACGGGTAAGGATATAGCTGGGGAACTTACGAGGCCTCTCGGGTGAGTCTTCAAGAATGAGAGGCAGAGACAAAAATTCACCAGCCTTCACTCTATCAATGATATCCTGACGCTTCCTAGAGATGTAGACAAACCGGGAGGTGACAGCAGCCATCTTCACTTCAGCCAGTTCACGTTGCAGCTGGAAGGCCCTGTCGACATCAGACAACCAACGCAACTTTGTGTCCGTAGATGGGTTCCCAGAGAAGGAGAGCTTGACATAGGCATTTCTTGGGGCAAAAGCAGGAAGGTTGGACGAGGGCAAGGAGTTGGTATAAGAGGAAGAAACACCACGTTGAGGCAGAGAAGGTACGTCATGCACAGCTGAAGCACCCTTGGCAGTCTTGGCAGCCGGAGGCAAACAGTCCACACCATAGGAATCCTGCAAGGAGTCAGACGAGGCATCAACGGGTCGCTTGGTAGAGGTTGAAGGCTGCAACCTGAGCTGCGGAGTGACCGAGGAGAGGGGGGGAGGGTTGCGAGAAGGCAGCTCAGGCCAGTGATCCTCAATAGGAGACTCATCCTCCTCCGACATGGCCAAGTCGGCCTCCAGGCAGGAAGCCACATCCGAATCCGCGCTCTCCATCAGGCCAGGCAAGGCCTAGATGGGAAGCGAACAACTGAACACACACGAACATACACACACAGAACAACAATAAAACAAATAAACCATAAACAACAATACCACAAACAGCAAAACCACAAAAAAAAAGAGATAGAAAATATAAACAACCCCTATAACACCACAGACACAACAACACACAAACAAGAACGTAGAAACAAGACAAACTTTAACACAAACAACAACACAGGCAGAGCGCCAAGAACACGTCTTCATTGCAGGAAGGTTGGGGTGAGACTGATTTACAGATAGTGAAGTAGTGTTATCGTTTGTTGTTAATTTTGTCATCTGTTTTCTTATTTATTTTCAGTACGAACTGTTAAAATTTATTTTGATAGAGCCTAATGAGATGAAGAACGTTGAGTTAAAATAACCATTTGCTTGACAAAATGGTAAGAACAACACTCTATGACGAGGAGCCTTTATTGACGTCGTTTCGCTATTGCTTCTTCAGGTCAAAGGCACATCCATATAACATACAGTACTGTGTAACTTATAGTTCTATTTTTATTTGTATGTGACTGTATTCTGTTTTGTTCCACTTCCTCCGTTACCATTCCATGTATTTTTTGTATTTGCCCCGATGTTCTTTCCTTTCCCATTATCAGCTCGTCCTCTCCGCTTCCTCCCCCCCAATCTACCTCCGTTTCCTTCCTCCTGCGTGAATTCACCCACCCCTACTCTCTTTCCCCCTCCCAACTTCTCTTTCCCCACTCCTCCCGCCTATCACGTGACCCTTCCGCCTCTCCCCCTACATATATATTCGTTTACTCTACCTGTCCTCACTCATACCTGAAGAGGGCTATGTGATGTAACCGAAAAGTCGTATATCTTATTCAATAAATTACAAATAAATGTGGGTTTTTCACTAGACTTCTGCATTCACGGCATTGTGAATTTTTCTTGTTCATTATACAGTACTGAACCTTAAATATGCGCGCTCAATGGGGAAGGGTAGAGGCGGAGGTGGTGGGGGGGGGGAGGTTGCGGGGGAATATACAGGCGGGGGTGAGCGAGGGAACTGGGTGTGTGTTGGGGGTGCTTGAGGAGAGGTAGGGAGGAAACGAGAGCAAAAAGGGATGGAGATAGCCAGGTTGCCGTTAAGGCTGACAAGCTATATATAATAACAGAAATGATGACAGAATGAAGCTAATGACAATTGCAATGTTTACATTGGAAACATGGCAACAATGAAGATAAAACAAATATACTGGTATTCAGTATCCCTAAGAATTCTCATTCAGGTCACATGGTAAACCCTCAAACATAAACCGCATTATATAACTATAAACCCATTCACATCCGTCGTTATATGTTCAACTCTACACCTCCGTCACCTCCTTGTGGGGTAGGGTATAGAGGAGCCTAGGGTGATAAAGAAACTCCCTTCCGCAACTGTACAGCCCTTTTAGCATCCATTGCACAGGAGGAGGGCGTCCCTCAGGGAAGCGTCCTCAGTGTCATGTTGTTTGCAGTAGCAATTAATGCTATTGCCTCATCCCTTCCGGACAGTATAGCCAACTCGATGTACGTTGACGACCTGGCGGTCTGGTTTGCTTCTTCCTGTATGTTAGTGGCGGAGCGGCGTCTGAGGCGACACTTAAGAGATTGGATGTATTTCAGAATGTATGTTTACGATTATGTCTTGGAGTTCTTCGACGTACTCGTCTGGAGCGGATGGAAGTAGAGGCAAATACCTCCCCTCCGTATTCGTTGAGACCACCTACTATTATCTTGCGGTATTACCACCCGCCGGAAACGATCGCTGGCCATCTCGGCTTGTGGGATCCTCCTACAGTGGGAACATTTGCTGTATGAGGCCCTCAAGTCGGTGGCTGTGCCATAGCCAGAGGCAATTAAATCTTGCAAAACGACCTTAAATGAAATCCTGGGCAATATTACATCATAAATTACATACATCTGCTAAGTGCTTCTTTCCGATCTGGGTGCCTGGTCATTGTCGAAACTTCGGTAATGAACAGGCTAACTTACTTGTAAAGTCGGCGGTAGAACTTGAGATGTGGGAAGTGTCTCGGGAGCTACAGTCCAGTCTCTCTTTCGGTAAGAAATCAATTAATCTTCTTGGGCCAAGTCAGTGAACCGACCTGGCAATACCCACCGTTAGACCAACATTGAAGACTGGCCCTCAGCCTATCGTCACCACCGCCGAGAAGTTGTACTTGAAAGATTAAGAATGAACAGCACTCTTTTAACTCATATGTTATCATATATTAATCATAGTTTCCCACCACAATGCAACACCTGTGGTATGGTGCTATCAATCAGTCACATAATTTTGCACTGTAGTAGGTATGCTAGGGAGCGTCAGCTTTGGCTGCCTATTGCAGGGTAAATCAAGTCCCCATGAATCTGAACTCTATCTTGGGTGATGGGGATCCTGGTGTGACTGATAAATTGATGACTTTCTTGTAAGAAACCTGAATACTCAGAGAGTTGTGACTTAAATTTTATTATAATTTATGTGTGGTATGGGTATTGAGCTTTATTATACATATTTACACTTCTATGTATTGCCAGAAGCCATAATCCCCAATGAATCACCTCCGTGCACCTCAGTCAACCAACTGGCGTCTCTTCTACCAGCCAACGCCACATTTACTCTTATACCTCTCAACCCAACCTTCTATCTCATTCCCTGTATGACTTTTCCAGTCCGTTCCTCCATCTCACTCCCGTGCACTTTCTTGCCCAACATCTCACTCCCAATATGCTCCACATGACCGACCCACCTCAAAGTGTTCCTCTTCACACTCACCAGCACATCCACATTCACACCACACGTGTACAGTACAGTCGCGGCAAATAGTCCTTGACAAGCCTGTGATGGAAAGGTGTGGCCAGCTGCTTCGAACTGTGAACACGCGGATTCGTTGCTTCAGTCAGCTGCCTGATGATAGTATGGGTTTAAATGTTTCGAGTTTTCGGACTCTCCAATGTTGGTCACGGCTATTCATCACTGACTGGTCAAGGACTATATGCCGCGACTGTACCTCTCCATTCGTCAATATATCTTACCATTTCACTTGACACACAATACACAGGAAACTTAATCCACAAATTTTTGTAAATATTATAATTATGTACAATGGACTATACTTATCAGAAGTAAATTTAAATGTTTTATATATATATACATTTATTTATTCATTTGTGTATAAATATTTATTTGTGTATTTATCTTTTATCTACATTTATTTTTATATATGAGATTAGCTTGCTATAAATTGTAATGTTTTGTATTTTTTGCCCTTTGAATTATCATAATAATGAGGATTACAAATAACGTATGCGAGGAGGTGCTTATCCTGAGGCAATTCTCGCATCCTGATGTGTCCTTCATTGTTCACATTAGCCAGCATCTATGACTGGAGCGAACTACTGGGGTGACATATTTGTTTACATTTATGTCATCCTGGGGTTGCTAGGTCATGGATGTTTGAGTTGCAAGCCTAATACCCAAATAAGGGGTAATGGTATATATAAAAAGAAAAAGAAATGTACAATCAAGTCATTCTAGCTGTTGCTAGAAATACAGGAACTCGTGGTCTCAATATCCTACCTGAGATGAGAAGTAGCAAGAGAAAAATGGCTAACGCTTAAAGGACTAATTACTGCTGGTACATCACCGGTCTGCACAGACTCTTACTAAAATCTTGTTGTGGTAATCCATCCAAAGATGCCACACCAAAACTTTCATGTGTGGGGTGGCTCGACCTTCATGTAACTCTTGGACAGGGTAGAATAAAAAATCTTTTGTCTCAGCAACTTTCCTTCTCTCACCGATTCTGTACAGCCTCTATCTCTTCATGCGAACTTCCATCACTTTCTTTTTCTATTGCTATCATAATAGACATTGTTCTTCTGAACTCTCTCAATGTATCCTTCCTTCTCTCATGTGACCATGCAACACTAGCAAAGGTACTCAGTCCTATTTCTTTTCCGTCTGTCCAACTCCTTAATGCAAAACTTAACCCGGTACTCTGTCTTTCTCATACACAATAGGCCAATTCTGGAATACTTTACCTTCACCCTTACTATGATTTATGTTCTATAACAATGTGTCTATAAATCTCGAACGAAATTGGACATGATATTGGACTACTCTCACTGTTTTAGCTCACAGGCGAGGACAATAACCGGGCTTTCAGCCTTTAGTCTTCGTCTTCATTAAAAAAACTTCCCTTGTTCTAAAGGACTTCACATTTGTAGGTTATGGCCAGATAAAATAAAAAAGGGGGTGTTTTCATGAACAAATAGACTCAGAGACTAGAAGTGCCCTTCAGATGCATGCTCACGTATACCAGTAAACCAATTACAACACTTATCCTGTATCATACTTGTAGGAGATCGCTTAGTACTTCTAACATCTAGTACTCCAACAGGCTATACGAAGAAAAATTGGATTTTTTTTATGGCTCGTGACACTCACGTATTGACAAGTGCATTGGCCTTTTTGATGTTCAAGCATTCCTTGGGTCATAAAGATTCAAAACATAAAATTATTGATAATGTAAAATGATTAAGTGAAATGAAAATTTAGGGAATAGCTCGTGAACAAACAGTGAGTGCCATCTATATGGTAGATGAGAAATATTTTGAACTTCTGGTGTGCAACAATGATAGAACGATCATTCGAGAAATATCAACTTGATTAACTAAGCCACTTTCTGTAACCACATTGGTAATATTGGAAACAGGTTATATCGTGACGTATGAACTTTACCTACGCCAGTGATCGATCGTGCATAATGGAGTATGATTTGTTTTATAAATATTGATCTCTGCAACCCAAATACAGCAGTTAACTTCATTTGGATGTTTAATTAACTTCAAAGCACTTGTTTTCGAGGGCGTGAGCTCCACAGGGAGGCGAGAAATTACTTTACTGTATACTGTACTGTACAATTACTTTATACTGTACTGTAAATTAAAATCTCATATCATATCAGTACAATCGAGCTTGGACTCATCATACATTCCTGCAATTTTTCAACAATCAACTGTAAATAATGACTGCAGGTGAGTAGCGAGGGAGGAGAGGCTGGTGTGTGGTTACCGGTTAATTAGTTCTTTGTTCTTTGATTTGAAGGATGTTACAGAAATTTCAGCATGAGCCTACCATATCGCCCATAGCTCATTCATTTAACACAAAACACTCTAATGTTTGATTACTATTATTTTGAGTGAGGAGAAATATTGTAATATTCCAACATTTCTCCTGAAATTAATTATTGTATATACTGAATTATTATATAAATATATATATTGTAGGTTTTCTGCTATAAATAAGTGTTGCCGACACAACTGCTATCACCTGATGATGACCTTGAAAAAGTGACCCTTGGTGCCACACACCCAGTTCATGAAAAATTATGATTACTGTATTTTCAAGCAAAGTTGAACTGAGTAAATGGCACCTGGCGTCACTGTCTCAAGGTCATCATCAGCTGAGAGCAGTGATGCCGGCAACCCTTATTTTTAGCAGAAAACATACAATATATATATAATAATTCAGCATTGCACTTGACTCAGAGTGACACTGATCACGCATTAGAATGATACTTGTTTACTGAATGAGCTATAAGAATTGTGTTGCTGCATAGTTTGGAACATAAAACTGCATAGCCTACCTGGATGTGGCATGGACCAGGAAAGCCTCCTGGTAGCTGCAGTAACGGTCCCAGAATTGTAGGCTAGGTACAGTCACTCATAAAAGAAACTGATCCCTCCAGGCAGAACTGCAGTATTTCATGGCAGTGCAGATCTGGTAACAGTGAGGCTACGTTGAGGGAGAAAGTAATGTAGTGGGGGAGGGTGGACTACTTTTATCTGAATGAAGTACTTCTCAGATCATGTTTCGTTTCACATATATGCTGCCAAACGAGTCGAGAGAGTTTTGTCCGGAGCTGTACATTGGGGGTTATTTTGTCAAATAGTTTCCACAGTACAATTTACTAGGCAGAGATGCAAGCACATACTGGATTGGTACAATTTCAAGAACAGAAGAGAAGTTAAAGAGACCCAGCAATATTTTGTTGATCAACTGAAACAAATGGAAAGACTGTTTATTTGTTATCACGGAGATACGGAACTCAGAGAGGGACCAAAATGTGTAACAACATAAGCAAGTGAAATAAGAAATTTTGTAGATTTACCAGATGATGTGATTAGGTTTTTTGTTTGTTGTCGCATATGCTTCAGGATGCACATTGCACATATTAAACAGAAAGCGAAATTCACAGAGAAAAATATCTAACAAAATGTCAAAACTAAGATAAGAATTCAGTGAATGAGCATAGCATGGTACTACTTATGAATAAGTATTGTATATATCCTACATGGTATGCATGATAAATTATGAAGTTCAAACTTACTCTTAGTACTGTAATTTATGTATTATATTTGTTTCCTCATTAAAATATTAATGCCTACCTCAAGTGTATGTACCCCATTTTTCTTCAACTAGGCTTTGAAATAGATTAAAGTTGACAGCTGATCACAAGAGAGAGACAGATTTATCATATCAAAAGGTAGGCTACTCTTTTGGTGCTTGAATGAATAATACTATAAGGAATAATGGTCACAAGCTGCATCATTCCCCATCTGCCCTCAACAATATCAAATATCATGTATCCAGTGCAAAAGGTTGTGTTTTGGGCCCGGTTTTTAAAGGGTATCTATGAGTGAGGGAGCTAGAGACTCTTCACAGTGACGTCATCACACTCTCCCTGCCTACGCGGCGGGACTACCTACTCTTCAAGCGGCCTTGCGTACATATTCATACCTACATGTATAAATAATTACCAACCTATATACTGCGTTTAAAAGTAACTTACATAGTGTACTTAAATATCACCTTATAAACCGGTACATGATTTCATGCTTACTTAAAATTATTTATTTACATACATATACTTTGCTACTTATATACGGTTGCCTACATTCTTACAAACCTACTAAATTCTAGCATAATTTCTACTTACTTCTATGTACTTACCAATCTGCATACTACTTTTTTATAGTGCATTTCTACTTACATACTTACATACCGTACCTACTTGCATAAGTAATTACTTGCTAACTTTCCTTTCATACATGTTTACATACCTACATTCAAACCAACCAAACAATTTATACCTACGTATATATCGGTACCAATTAACGTGCATATTCAGGTCCCGTTAATGCAAACCGGGTATTTTCGTCTTAAATCCAGGTACATAGTAATTTATTTTTGGAGGTTTGATTAAATAAGCATGTAATGCACGGGCATATAAAGAACAAGTAATACTATTGATTGATGAGATACGAAAACGAAAGAAAAACTAAGACGGAGGAAGACAGCATTGATTGATATTAGGCGCCGCAACAGCGAGGTCATATAGCGAGACTGAGGAAGAACGTGAACGGAGGACAAGCCTGTTAGTGTGTCAGTGGAGGAATGAGAACGAAGGTGAGGATGCTATAGTGTGTTAGGAAGGACGGTAGTGAGGATAACGACGAGCGTATAAGATTGTGAAGAAGGAAAATTATAAAAATTAGGATGAAAATGGTGTCTGATGAGGGAAAAGAAAGAATTGATTGATTGATTGATTGATATTAGGCGCCGCAACAGAGAGGTCATATAGAGCCAGAAGAATGTGATAGAGAGGTGAGACAACAAGCAGGAAGGAAATAGAAAGACAAGAGGGACAGTTGAAGAACTGAAAGGGAGTGGCTGGGGCTGAAGTGGCGCCAAAACCCTTAAAGTATTGCCCACATCACTACAGGCAATACCCCCCCCCTCCCCCAAGGGGGAAGAGAGAGGAACATGAAGATATGAATCATTATGATGTATATAAGGATAAAAAAGACAGTGCTAGGCAAGATAGAGCTAATAGTCAAAATGGAGAAAAATAGAGAGAGGAGGGAAAGAAAACAATATGGAAGGAGAAAGAATGGAGGGATAGTTTGAGAAAAGAAAAAGAGTGGTACGGGGATGAAGATAATTATGAATGCTTGAAGATGGACAAGGATAGACAAATGACGAGCCTATGAGTGTACGAGGAAGAACGGGAATTATTTTAGAAACAAGAATATTACAGTTCTGGCGAGAGCGCTTGGTTGAACGTATGAGAGGATTAATGGGATGGAAAATGGGACTATTGTACTGGTACTCACAATTATTTAATATAAATTGACCATTTGAAGGCGATTGGGCATGGAATCAGCAGGTGTTGAGGTAGTGATGATTTGTCATGGTACTGTAAGTTCCTCTTTATGTAGGCCCACAAGGTTTAAATTTGATTTAAATCTGGCGAATATCCAGATCAAAGCTTCAGAAACTGAATACCACTAAAATCTTGTCAATCTTTATTTAATTTAGCTGTGTGGCAGATGCTCCATCCGACATAAAAAAACATCACTAGAAACTTTTCCATGCACTCTGATAACTCGTCCAGAATTAGGTCAGAATAGTTGCCTGGTTCATGCGAATATTCTTGAGTAGAAAAACAACTGTACCAGCACCATAACAGGAGAAGCATCTCCAAATCATAAGAGAATCGGGGTGCTTGACAGTGTGACACGAGCCTGATAAACCCCGTTTTAATCTCCCAACCCATACCCTCCTGGCATCGGGCTCATTACGAAAGCGCGGATTCAAAATTGAGACCATGTTCAAAAAGCCCGACAAAACATGCCATTAAAAGAGCGGCTTGGTTGTTGAACTAACTCACTGCCTAATCAGCATTTTATTGGTTACTATCGAGCCAAACTCGTCACCCAGCGACATATTCCCGGTTAACATTAGCCCGTTTGGACGGTTCCGACATCCGTTAATTAATGACGTCACGAACCGTACGGAGGTAGGGCTACAAAGGAGATAAGCTCCGTCTGTTGTGATTTGCGTCACGGAGTTGTTTGTTTACAACAAAAAGCAAGAATGACTTCTGTTTTCCATACGAAACTGCTCCACAAAAGTGTCATTTGCTCCAAGGTTGCATATGGCTTAAATCCACCTATCATAATAGGTATCATAAACTAAAACATACTCAATGACACCCAGTTGGTTAATATGGAAGAGGTGTCTGCTATCCTCCCTCAAGCTTCTTGCAAATTCATGTATAGGCCCAGTATGAAGTTGTAATTATGGCATGAATCAATATACTGTAGGCTTAGAAAGGTATGATATCCTAGTTGACCTTTGCATTGTTATCTATTAGAAGTTAGAACATAAACTCATAGAATCCAGTGTGGGTTGGTGAATCGTATAAACTAAATATAGCCAGACAAACCTAACCTGGGTATCTAAGTACTAATAATAATTATGGTGTTAAGGTATTATTAATCTCTGTTTTTATATGTTGAAATGATTTTTGAAAGGCTGCCAGTATATTTTGACGTTCTTTTACCCCCAAAAGGCTCCACACAAACAGAGCAATGGTTTTATCAATGTCAAATGTACAGTCACCGACAATAGCGACGCCCCTCACCTTGACCCATACTAAACCCGCATCCACTGCTTCAGTGTGGGGGAAGGAAGAAGGCAGTGGGTGAGAGAAGGCATAGTTGGTTTTAAATTAATCATATGAAAATGATCATAGTATGGAAACTAAAGTTTGTGCTTTTGGTGCAGTGTGCCTTAAGGCGAGGGGCGTCGCTAGTATCGGGGACTGTAGGTGAATGTAAAAGGAATTGTCCATGAACAGGAAAAAATCATGAAATTAAACCATAACTACTGTGGCTTGCCTGCTCCATGTACACACGTGTGTGCTTTGTTTACAACTAGGCTATGCGGTGGTGCAGTGCTTTCATAATCAATTATTATTATTTTTATAATTATAATTATTAATGAACAATATTATTACAGTCTAATCATTATAATATTTAAATAAATTTACACCTTTATTTGTGCACAAATACTTCAATTTCATATTTTCATGATATGATGAAAAGTCAACAACATTATACACGACATCATCGCCGCCGTCCTTCCGTAAAGGATGACTTTAGTTCATCTCTGCCGGATCCTTTTCATTCAACGACGGCTGTCTTGCCCGGGATGGTAGAAGAGCCCCTGTTGCATATTCGTGATCTTTATATAGGAATATGCTAGCGCTTGTTTTGGTAAGGTTAGATTAGGTTAGGTTAAGGTGGGATATATTTACTTCGATTAAAATGAGCTGGGAAAGAGAATGAGACTATTTTAAAGATTATCCCATGGTTGGTTTTATCGTTTTAACCCAAGCGTTATTCTCCTTACAACCACCAAAATTTCGGCCCAGCACTAAGCTGTGTGGGCACGTAGCCCGCCAGACTTGGTGAAAATGCGCCCAGGTTCACACTGGACGGACTCATACACGGCCGTTCGTGACGTCATTGACGGATGTAGGATCCGTACAAACTGGCTAAAGTGAACCGGGCAATAGTCAGTCAAAGTTGCCAGTTATGCCCGGTTCACATTAGCCCGTATGTACGGATCCGACATATATCAATGACGTCACGAACAGGGTACCCCGTATATGTGAACCGGGGCTCTTCTACCATCCCGGGCAAGACATGGAACAGATCCAGCAAATATGAACTCAAGTCATCTTTTACGGAAGCACGGCAGCGGTGGTGTACGTGTATAATGTTGTTGACTTTTCATCATATCATGAAAATATGAAAGTGAAGTATTTGTTCACAAATAAAGGTGTAAATTTATTCAAGTACAGTAATCTCTCAATTATCCGTCGTCGTGCTATCCGTCATGCGACATTATCCGGCGCACGAAATCCTTCTCCAGTCAGGTCCGTATGTGCGCATTTAAAAAAATCGGCAAAATTCAAGAGTCTACCATACACCAGCCACTTCTCCATACTCTGTATAACTTAGGGAAGATAAAGAAAATGGAGGTATTACAAATTTAGAGCACTAACTAGAGAATTTTTAAGTTAAATTTTTTTTCAAGTGATATTTTCCATGCTAAGAAAAACCCACTTTTTATAGACAGAAAGTATTTTATATGGATGTTTCGGAGGCAACTACCTCCCTCTTCAGCAGTACAGAGTTGAATGAAAGGAAAATAAGTAGCTGACTAAGCTGACAGGGGGAGGGAGGGACAAGGTGTGTTCTGATGACAGACAGACCTCACCTCACCTCACCCAAGGTCAGGTCAGGCCGGTTGAGTGAGGTGTGGTCTGTCTGTCACCTCACCTCACCTCACCCAAGGTCAGGTCAGGCCGGTTGGGTCTGAAACATAGATTTTTTTTTGTTAATATTTTCCATTTTTTTCTTCAAAAAATTTGAGAAAAATATTATTTGTTGCTCGATTGCAATGAAAATTGGTCAGTATATGTAAAAACCAACGAGGATTACGATGGCAAAGAGCTTTTGCTTTTAAAATTAACAGGAGCACAGATGGGGGTGAGAGTGGAGGCTCCCCTTAATGTTATTAGCATTGTGCGAGCCGGAAGGAGCTACGGGCGGGAGGGGGGGGGGGGGTAGTGATGCATTATCCGTCTTTCGACATTATCCGACGCGGTCTCGGCTGCTATACGCCGGATAATTGAGAGATTACTGTATTATAATTATTAAGTTGTATTTGTTAAATGCACGTCAATTTATGTGGGGATAAAAATATTCTTCATTGGTTATGAAAGCACGGCACCGCCGCATAGCCTAGTTGTAAACAAAACACACACGTGTGTACTTGGAGCATACAAGCCACAGTAGTTATTGTTTAATTTTACAATTATTCCTGTTCATGGACAACTCCTTTTACATTCATCTACATTTGACATTGATACAAGCATTGCTCTGTTTGTGTGGAGCCTTTTGGGGGTAAAACAACGTCAAAATAATTATACTGGCAGCCTTTCAAAAATAATTTCAACATATTAAAACAGAGAATAATAATACCTTAACACATTAATTAATATTAGTACTTAGATAACCAGGTTAGGTTTGTTTGGATATTTTTGGTTGATACGATTCACCAACCCACACTGGATTCAATGAATTCTATGTTCTAACTTATAATAGATAACAATGCAAAAGTCAACTAGGATGTCATACCATTCTAAGCCTACAGTATATTGATTCATGCTATAATAATATTACAACTTCATGCTGGGCCTATACATGAATTTACAAGAAGCTTGAGAGGGGATAACGGACATCTCTTCCATATTAACCAACTACTTGTCATTGAGCATGATTTACTTTATGATACCTATTATGATAAGTGGATTTAAGCCATATGCAACCTTGGAGCAAATAGCACTTTTGTGGAGCAGTTTCGTATGAAAAACAGAAGTCGTGCTTGCTTTTTGTTGTAAACAAACGACTCCGTGACGCAAATCATAATAGACGTACGGTTCGTGACGTCATTAACGGATGTCGGATCCATTCAAACGGGCTAATGTGAACCGGGCATTAGTCCACGACACTCAGTCATTTTGTCAGTCCGCTGTTTCCATCCAGTAAAGTCGAAGTGCTTAAACCAGTCCTAGTATTTGACAATTGATTTTACTGTTTCTGAGACAGCTAAGTGACCGCCATTTTTCCAGTACAGTTGGAGCATAACCATGACACAAATGACAGAAAACTTGAAAGGCAGTAATTGCGTACACAATTGAAACGGAAGGCAACTGATGACATGTCGGAAAGACCTTCCAAGCTCATTTGAACAGAACTGCATAAGTTTTCTGAAAATCTGCTGGGATCTGGTGATATTCGATGTATAGCACAGTCAATATACCAAGAGAGACAAAAACTGTACCCTGTTTTGCCCAAAAGCCGTGAGGAAGTGCATCTAGTTCTTAATTCCATGGATACTGCTACTAGCAAAGGCAAAGATTTTGTCTTTGAAAATAATCTAAACACAAGTATTGTTGTACTTTCATGTGCAACTAATCTTGAATTTCTGGTAAACTCTGCTGAGGAAATTTTCGTTGATGGGACTTTTAAGAGTTGCCCAAAGTTCTTCTGTCAACTATATACTATACATGGCTAACGCAATGGACATTACATTACATTAGTGTATGCTCTCTTGCCAGGTAAATCAGAGGATTTTTACAGAAATATGTTGAATTGTTTAACTGACATTTGTTCCTCAATGAATCTGCAACTGCAACCCTCAGTGATACACGTTGATTTTGAATTCCCCATGCTCACTGTTCTGAAAGAAGTATTTGCAACTGCAGTCATCAAATGTTGCAGATTCCATTTAGGGCAGGCCTGGTGGAGGAAAATACAAAACCTTGGCCTGAGTAATGAATATAAAGACAATAAGAGTGGCATAGGCAAGTGGCTGAAGTTTTAATTTAGTCTCCATTTCATGCTTCAAAATCCTACTTTCACCTCCCCGTGGTGAGCAGGGGGCAACAGACGTTAAAGTCTGGCTAACGGAAGAGGTGAGCAAAAACCGCGCTTATGATACAAATTTCAGTTGCTCTTTTGATGTGAAGAACGCGACGCCTTTATAACTTGGGGATCCACGCTTTCGTAAAACGGCGCTTACATCAATCAAGCCCTCTTACCACGACTGTAATGTGTGAGAGGGGATAAGAGCAATGATGATGGTAGTGTAAAAGGAAAGAAGGATAGGAATGGGAATGAGGATCTACGTGCGTGAAGGGGGAAAGTTTAAGAGGAGCAACAAGCACAAGATAGGGTGTCTGAGCATATGTGCGAGATTTAACACACACACAAACACACACCATACGTACGGTTGCAAGGACTTGTAACTATGACCAGGTGTAATTTCTGGTAACTGTATGCTTCTGTATGGTCGTTGCAATAAATTTCAGTGTCATTGCCTCTATTATTTTTTCTCTATAGGCCTAATCTCTTACAATTCATCTCTCTCTCTCTCTTTCTCTCTCTCTCTCTCTCTCTCTCTCTCTCTCTCTCTCTCTTAGCCATATACTGTATACTCATAAATATATAGTTTAATATACAGCACCTTTACCGGTATCTAACTACTGAGAGAATAATAACAGCACGAGCGCTAACAACCTAATCCAGAAGCCCTGTTGCCCAATCCTTGCTCTTACAGCCGGGTACTTACTTACTGCTAGGTGAACAGGGACATAGGGGGCTGGGAAAGTTGTCCAACAATTCCACTGACTTTAGAATCGAACCCGGGGTCTCTTGCTTGTCAGGCGAGCATGCTAACCAATATACCACCAGCACCCTCCTCCTCTTCAGTATCCCGGCCTCTCCCTTTCACTTCATCAATTGTCCGACCTATCCATCTGTTTCCTTCATGCTTGTTCTCCCTGCTCTCTAACACCAACTCCCACGTCTTCCATTATCCTCTAGGGCCTAGGCCAAAGCCAGTCTTCTTTTTCTCTCTTCAATTCAATTCTGATAACCACACCGCACCATTGCAACCTCCTTTCCTGCAACCTCTTGAATATTTCCACAGCCCTCGATGCTTTTTTTATTATGTTTCTTTCTATTTTAAGTCCAATTCTGTCACTTGCTCATCCATTTATATATCTTCACCTCCACCACATCATTTCTATTTCCTTCTTTTGCTGCTTTTCATGTTGGGTTTTGACAAGGATTTTCCAGACGTATATCGTTCCGGACGCGAAGCCTTTTAATTTTACTGGTATGAGACTGGCACGAAGTTCAGATGGCTGGATTTCCTATCTAATAGAAAGTCCGATATAATTTTATTAATATCGGTATACTTATCCACGTCGTTTAATCTTGTCTCCCTGTCAGTCTTTGAGTCCTTCATTAAGTAATTAAACTCACCTCCAGTATAGTTGAGGTGGATGACGAGTCATTATATTAGGAAGAACGGGTGTTTCCAAGAAATTTCTTGAAACTTTAATTCTAACTTATCCTTATGTGGACATATGTGGACTGACAGCGTTATCCTCACAGCGTGTCGGAACTTCCTGGACACTCACAACAACACAATGGTTGTAACATGTATCCTGTGTGTGTACATTTTCTACTTGTGTGGGTTACTTCCCTTTGAACACAGTGGTTACTGCAGGTAACGAGTGATGGCAACACTTCCTTCCTCCATCTTTCACCTCCGTCATATTATCCTCATTTGGGTGTTCTACAGACAATGACATGCTTCCATCATCTCACTAAAGTACCATTTCCTCCTTCCTTAGAGTTGTCACAGTTTCGGACTGGTAACCCACAAGATCTGTTTGCATGTAAGCAACACGAAAGGGCCAAGAATCCTCACTGGTTAAAAATTGTATTTCCGGAATTCGCTATTACTGGGACTGAGATATTGTTGGCGACCTTATGGTATTTTATATTCTCAACCCGCTGCACTAGAAAATCACCTTCAGCAAAGGAGCCACCATATTAGACTTTACCAGCCGTAAACATCAGGTCCCTTAATTAATTAAACGTAATGAAACGCTGACAGTGGGAAAATGTGGCCGAGATCTTACCGAAACAAAATGTTCTTGCCATAAGAACATATATATTCGTCATCACACAGCTATGTGTAGAATATTTTATACACTTTTCCTTTATAGTGTGGAGAGTTCATTACTCCCTTCCCGGTTGGCAGGATTCTTTTTAAAATCTGATATTTGTATCTTGTTCAAGGAACACTGTTTTACTGCAAGATCAAATGTGAAAGGGTGTCGAGGTGTGGACCTGAAACCTGATCCTCAGTAAGGGGGAAAAAAAAGTTTGGCTTCCCTGCCGGGATAGTGTGAAAAGAATTGTAAGAGATTCGACAAAACATCCGTTCTTCTTCTTACCTTTCAATCAACATAAAACGTTAACATCCGTGAAAAAAAGAAGAGATGACAGTTTGTGTGTATTTTTGCCTTTAATACTGAATAATATTAATCGTAGTCGAATGTTACTTTGGTTTATTTTATTTTGGGAATTCATTAACATCTCCCTTCGTAAGGCAATATCACTTAATTGTTAATTGTTGGACGACTATCACTTCTGGGGCAACAAAAATCGTCTGGCATTAGTCAACGTAGATTATTCTTGACACAATTTTTTCCATATGAGTGAAATCATTTTTACTTTTGGATATCATTAGCATTTTCCTGCTAAAAGCACAACCATCTGATTGTACTGTACAGTATTAAATGTGTGTAATTCACCCCCCTTTCCAAGATATTCATTAAAAGCTCAGCGAGTCGAGTCGCATCGTTCACTCTTAACTTAAAATTTTATTCGTAAGCATTCATTCATAGTAAGGACTAGTAGGCTACCCGACACTGCTTCGAAAATACTACAACAGCTCATACAAATAGAATAACTAAACGATTCACTGCTTCGAAATGAACCTGAAACAATATGGTGAGGTCAGTGATACAAACCTACGAACAAGTCGAAATTCTAAGATGTTTTGTGAATACCGGCCCAGGACTACATGCTGCTCTGTTGGGGTGGGGGGGGGGGGAGATGCTGTGCGTCATCACAGGTAGGTCGAGACCGTCGAGTTCACCCTAGGTACTAGGTAGTGGCGGTTCAACAGTGGTCGGAAGAGCTCACGCTGTGTGTTTGGTGACAGGAAACACCTATTTACAGCAGGATTTTGTATTTATCATCGACATTTTTAGTGATTCATATTGAAGCAATAAAGCCGTACATGTGCTGTATCCTGGAATGTAATGGGATTTATAAAACTGGAACCAGAATGAGTGTGTTCTCCTTTCCGAAACACGAAGAGCTGGCCGCCAAGTGGGTATGTGCAATCAAAAGGGAGTTAAGGGACCATTTCACTCCAAATCGTAGTTCCAGGGTAAGTACAATAATAGTTTGCAAAATTTTTACAAGTTGCCACAACAGGACTTCATAGAAGAAATATGTAATTCCTAGAAGGTTTTAGTGTGATTTGAGTGATGTTGACCTTCATTTCTTTAGGAAATGCTTCGTTTTGGAGATAGTCCCCCTCCAACCCATCCAACAATCTTGAGGGAGAGTCTGGGAAATCGGGGTTTTTGGGTAAGGGGAAAACTCATATAGTATATTTACCTTTCTAGATTGCACTCATGACATGCCATACATGTCAAAATGTGGATAACCCGAGCCAAGTTTTGGCAAAAGTTGGCACAGGCATTCCAATTTCTAACAACCATAAATGTGGAAAAATGGAAAACACGATACAATTTTTGCCAAGACTTTGCTCTGGTTTACCAGTTTTCAACGAGCATAAATATTGAAAAATTAAAAACCTGAGCCAAGTTTTCTCTGACCCAACCTGGATAGGGCATCCTTTGGTCTTAACCAAAGAATCAATTTGTTACAGAATTAAAAAGACCTGACCTGACTTGACCTAACCTAACTTTGAAGGGGGCATCGTTCCAGACCTAACCTTGGCATAGTTCAGGACCTAACCTTGGCATACTTTGGGACTTAACCTTGGCATCCTTTGGGACCTAACCTTGGCATCCTTCGGTCTTAACCAGATCATCAATTTGTTATAGAATTAGGAAGATCATATCAGACCCCTTGTTTTATACACCAGTTTACCTTAATATAAAGCAAAGGATGTGAAAGGTACTGGTTCTTGTGGAGTTGACGAGTCGTGGAAAGCATTGTCTTCTGGCAAGTCGTATGGGTCTTCAGGTATGGGGGCTTGATGGACTGGATGGTCATGCATTCAAACCAATGTAAGCCTTCCAATAATCATTAATAATAATTGACCCTGGATTAATGTATTATTCAATGAGAGGTACAAGTGTTTTTTTGTCTCTTCTGTGTTTCCCCAGTGTCTTGATCAGTTAAAGGAACAACAAATAACTTCTTAGACACTCTTTCTATGCCACCGAACACCCATATTTGTGAGAGAAGACGTCCAGTATTATACTTGCGATGTGCTGGTTTCTCTTGTTCGTAAAACCGAGCAATAGGGAGCCAAGGGTGTTATGAACAACCTCCACAGAGAGATGCCATACTTGCAATGGCAGCATAAATGTTTGGAGAAGGAGATATCTGTGATGTAGTCACGTGTTGTAGCTCTGTGATTGGTCGAAATCAAGAATATAGAAGTGTGTCAAAAACTAATTGGTTGGATTTGGGTTGAAGTTTAAGAATCTCCCAGCAGGTAGCACTTCTGGCATATGAAGGATGCAGCGAAAAAATGCCTCCTATACGTATTAAACTGAAAAAAAAAAAAAAAAAACATTTGGCGGCACTAGCACTTCCTACCCAAACATGACGATCAGCTGATCAAAAATTAAAGCCCCGAGCTGAATGATGACCTTTACTGAAAGTTCCCCACCCCCTCCACACTTCCCAAAGAGCCTGACGCCACACCTCATAACGCAAACGATATACGTAGAGGAAAAATCTTCACTAATTCTCTTATATATATATATATATATTTTTTTTTTCATTCATTGCCCCGTAGCGTCAGTCAACAGGCAGACAACAATATACAAAGGTAGGCGGGACTCATGAGAATTCAATTACTACAACCACACACACACACACACACACACATCACGAAAACATAACAGAATGAAGCACAAGCTTACAGATATTTACATTATTACCTACTTAAATCCACCAAAACGAGGGTGGCGTACCAGTAGTTCCTCCAGAACCTGATGATTCAGCTGGTGTCGACAAACCACATCAAGTGGCAGGCCCCGGGGCAGCAAGTGTCGGACAGTGGGGCAGGCCAGGCATTGCACCTCCGAACCATGAGGCCTCGACGACGGTAGGAATATTTGTGATAGCAGACAGTCTCGTAATGGGTGATGGAGATGCTGAAGGGCCTCTCTGCATCCCTGCGTCGCCGTACAGGGAGGAGAGCGGCGGAGCGAACTCTTGAAAGGTAACATGTCAGGGAGAGAGGACGTCCAACACCACGAGGAGGCAGATGGCAGGCTTCCTTTGCGAGTCTGCCAACTGTACCATTGTGACGTAAACCTACATGGAATAGCACCCATAAAAATTTGACAGTAAAGTTACGATGACGCAATAAGGCCAAAAACGATAAAATCCGCTGAATAACAGTAGAGTGTGTGGGCTGAACACTAGAGAGGAATGAAGGGCAGGTTTGGAGTCACAAAAATGGCAGCATTCACTCCACGTTGACAAACAAGATTAACAGCATTCAGAATGGCATACAGTTCAAACAATGTTGAGCTAGAGTGGTTACAGAGACGACGGCCAACCCAGCCCCCTGGAGGTGACTCCAGGTCAGGCGAGAAAACGGCACAACCTGCTGTACCATCCACTTGCAATGAGCCATCAGTGTAGAGGCAGTATGGATCTGTGATGGAGGACGTCACTGTTTCTATGTGTTCCAGAGCCAACTGTCGCTGTAGAGAAGGCAGTTCCGATTTGGAAGTAGGTGTGAAGCTCACATCAGGTGTTGGTAGCATCCATGGAGGAGGCCCTGGGGGGACGTCTGCAACCATTATATCTATGTTAAGACTACGGAGCATAGAGGAAACAGACCTTATAAGAGTACGTCCAGCAAGCAATATGGGAGGGACAGGGGAGTTTGGTCTAAGAGAAGTCCTGACTAACTGAGAGTAATGGGGTGAAAGATATGGGAAATGGAGGCACTTGACAGTGAAGCAAGTAACATTACAATAAATTCTCTCGATTAATGGGGGAAGACGTAACTCACGCTGCATGTTCACTATCCTGGTCGACATTGGACAGCCGAGAATTATTCTCATTGCTCTCTTTTGAATTTTTTCTAAAGTTTCCAGAGTAGCCTTAGGAAGTTGAATCAAAGCAGGGGAGAGGTATTCAACAACTGAACGGATAAAAGCAATATAGATGGTCCTGGCTACTGGGATGGAGATGCCCGAGGAGTTGTTAGTGAGCCATTGAAGTGGTGTAAGTCGGTGCTGGAGGCGACCCAACAAGTCTTGAGGCCTGGCAGGGACAACTGGCCAAATATTGACTGGTGCACCAAGGTAACGGTACTGGGAACACATGGGAATGACAGTCCCTCCAATGGTGAACACTGACCGAGGTTGAGGAAGGCGGCAGGTGAATATTCTGCTCTTAATTGGGGAGACAATAATGCCACAGTGAGAGGAGGCCACAGAGAAGGAGTCAAGAAACCGCTGGAGATCCCTTGGTGAGGTAGAATGAACACAGATATCATCAGCATAGCACGTAATTGTAGTTCGAGGAATATCAGGGAGAGAAGTGAGCAATCGAAGCATCAGAATATTAAATAAAAATGGGCTGATGACACCACCTTGAGGTGTACCAAGATGAAAACTGACTGAGCGCACCACTGAAAACACACGGGAGGCTCTGTTACTGAGGTAGCCCCGAATCCACCGTAGTAGATTACCCTTTATCCCAAAGTCAACCAATTTATCCAAAATGACATCTCTATTAGCAACATCGAAGACACTTCAAGGGTCAAAGAAGGCCGCCACACTGTCCCTGGAGAGGCGAGAGTACAGGTCGACTAGGCAGTGGTGTGTGCTCCACTGGAGAAGGAAACCAAACAGCCATGGAGAAAGCCAATTCTGCAGTCGGTACATGAGACGATTGAGTAAGATTCTCTCCATAAGTAATACCATCATCATGAGGGGAAAAAGCTCTACCCCGAGAGAGCACGGCGCACCTCCTCCTCAGTTATCTGCTCTGCACCATCGGCATCATCCTGCAATATTGCAGACACTAAACGTAGCCGATGGACAGCAGCACGGGAAGCGAGTACATATTGTATGTGGATGGGTAGACTGGCTGGTGTAGATTGTTCTGACCAGGCATTGACAAGTAGTTGGGCACAGGTTGCGGGAGTGTGATGACAGGCAGTGGCCGGCGTCTTTTTAACAACCCAATGGATACGGTGCCACATACAAGCCACACTTGTTTGCTGGTTTATGTTGTCCATGAACCGCTACCAAGACTCGGTGTGAGCACACTCCTTCAGGGCAACTAAAGCGTCCATTGACATCTGGTAGCGATGGAGCAGGTCAGGGGTTGGGTTGGCTTGAAACAAACGGCCATCACATTCAACCGCCTCATTCGCCTCCTCTATACGTGAATCAAACGTCCAGGAGTGTGCAGTATGGCGATTTGGAAGTGTGGCCTGGAGACGTATAGCTTATAAAAGTCATGAGTAGCAGATACAAGATCAGGTTACAAGTGTTCAGGTGAAGATATGTCAAATGTAGGAAATACTTGGGCCATAAATAAGATGTAAGTCGGGCAATATTTAGGGGTAAAGCAATACGGAAACGAGTGGCTGAAGCACTTGACCCAGCATGTAGAGAATAATGAAACCGAAGAGCGACGTGATCAGAGAATAAATCTGGCACGAAGGAGCAATGGACCTGAGATAATATCAGACCAGACGAGAGGATGTAATCCAGAGTACCTCCCCGGCAATGTGTGGCACCGCCAGTGTCCCAGCGTGTCAGATGATGCTTGCAGATATATGAAAGGAGAAGAACACCATTACGATTAATAGAGCCAGAACCATCACCCAAGTCAGAATGCTGAGAATTAAAATCTCCCATATACACTATACCACGCACTATTGGAGAAGGAAGAGCCTCAAGAGTGAGTCTAGCTGGGGCAGGATAGACATTACATAATTGGAGTACTCCATCCCCAAGTAGAACCTCAAATAGCTAAAAGGTCATGTCAGGATCAGAGGAGATACGGAGAAGGCGATGTGACAACTCTGTGTATGGAGGTAGAAGTCCGGGGAGTGGGGGCAGAAGAAGATGGACCGGAGAAGGAACGGACTCGAAAAGCTTTTCAAGGCGAGATGCAACAGTATCCATCCTTTCGGTAAGGGTGGTGACAGTTGAGAGTTTGGAATCATTAGCAGGGAATAAATGACTGAAGCTTTAAAAGTCTGGTGTTCAGTTCAAGCATCCATATTCGTTTTCTCTTACGTCTACGATGACGAAGCCATAACAGAATACGCACATTGTCCTTGAAATCTGGCTTGGCACTTATGACTTGACTCGAGCTGACGCAGTCATTGTGAATGGAGATTGTTGTTTTGACTCGCACCAAATGACTGAGACTGACTTGACGCGACGCGACATGCTTTGTGTAAAACCAGCCTAAATGTCGCGAGTGCGGCTAGAGAGGACTGGCGAAGGAGAGATGGAGCAACTATAGTGTTTGTGTGTCCTCATTACGAGGGAGGTGGAACGAGTCAGCTGTAGTGATGAGAGGGCGTTGCCATAGCAACGTACTCGTCTGGTCAACGATTGAAATATACTTCGATTCCTTGTGTGATTCATCTGTGACGACAATTGGCATAAATTCATCTTTCAACTTGATTAACCTTCCAGAATCCAGATAACGATCCCCTCCTCTTCAACGACACTCAGGAGCCATCCCAAAGGCCTCATATTAACGTTTCTATATTCATTTCTGGCACTCGACTCACGCGAGAATAGTCAACTGTAAACAGTTTGCTTTTTTCGTCAAGAGGGCTCATGCTGACGTTGGCAAAGTGGCCAAGTCAACCAATAACTATGCTACACAACATATCGCTTTTGCCCTCACGGACAGTGCAACTCTCTGAAGGTTTCTTAAGGGGGCAATACACTTATAGTATATTAGAACACAGTGATTCCTCCAAAGTATGCCAGGAAATAGGAGCAGATGAACAAAAATAATGGTGTCCTGTTGCGTGGAATAAATTTGGAGGAACACTGTATACCTGGGCCTTGCTGTACTCTTTCTCTTCACAGACATTTGTTGTCCATATAATGAAAGACATACAATTCCTCCAATATAATCCCTGAAACAAACAAGTACCACAGTTCATTGGAAAGGGATTTGCTTTGCAAGGTAGCTCGAAGGAATAATACTCCCCTAGTTCCCTGATAAGTAATGACACCATTATGTTGTTGTGAGATAATTGAAGAAAATGTAATCCTTCACTATGTTGTTTCTTACGATTATCACCTCCTCTCCTTTCCCCATCCCCTCTTTATAGAAGGCAACAGTGCAAAGAGGAAGACATTTCTGTGTGCATGTGTGTGTGAATGCGTACAATCGGGTATAGTCAATTATTCTGTAGTTCAATGTAAGTGGCCAGATTTAATAGTAAGGGGGTAATGCACTTTTGGTAGATTGCAGTGCCTCGATTCCTGCAAAGTTGTAGTGTACTATAAAATAGGTCCATTTTCTTTTATTGAGTGTAACCATTCTCTAATTATCTGCCTGCCCTGTATTGTGATTCTTTTACCATTACATCTCTTCATGCAGATAGCCTATGCAATTTCTTTCAGCATGTTCTTTTTGCCATTTTGTGTAATATCATTGTCTGCATACTCATGCAAAATTTCCTGTATATAACATATGTATTATACATAAAATACCATAACCAAATACTCTTAGCTTTGTTAACGTCAGGTCCACAGCAAAATGTATATAGTGTTAACTTTTTTTGACATTAAATCTTTGGGAACTATTCACCGCATCTCTCTCTTCCTTGAGCCCTTCAACAAGAGAGTTATAGACACTAGCACTTCTTCTCTAAGAGAGTTATAGACACTAGCTCCTTAGGCTGAGAAGTTGTAGTGGAGAAACCCTGACAGTGGCCCTTGCACAGGAGTCCTTCTTTAGGTAGCAGCACAACTTATAGTTGGTGGCTACAACACGCACCACCACCAACAAGTGGTGACCCCCGGAGTGCAGCTGCTGCAATCACCAACAAGTGGTGACCCCCGGAGATTGCAGCTGTCACCAACAAGTGGTGACCCCTGGAGATTGCAGCCGTCATCAACAAGTGGTGACCCCCGGGGATTGCAGCTGTCACCAACAAGTGGTGACCCCCAGAGATTGCAGCTGTCACCAACAAGTGGTGACCCCCGGAGTGCAGCTGCAGTAATCACCAAGAAGTGATGACCCCCGGAGATTGCAGCTGTCACCAACAAGTGGTGACCCCCGGAGAGTGCAGCTGCAGCAATCACCAACAAGTGGTGAAACCCGGATGCAGCTGCTGCAGCCAACAAGAGTGGATCAAGCTGCAGTCTACAAGAACGCCTTTGCGCTGCAGTCACCATCAAGAGGTGACTTGAGTTGCTACCTCTCCTGTGCAGCTGTTGCTCCCGCCACAGTGCCATTGTCCATCCTATCTACATTGTCGCTGTGAACCCTGAGGCATCACCAGTCCACAGCAGCCATCTGTAAGTCTCCAACTACGCCGTTGCTGCCTGCCATCCAACACCTATACACCACTGGTACTCGCGGCAGTCTAGCTACCAGCAACAGTGCTTCACCTTGGATTACAGTGCTTCACCTTGGATTACAGTGCTTCACCCTAGATTACAGTGCTTCACCTTGGATTACAGTGCTTCACCTTGGATTACAGTATTTCACTCTGGGTTACAGTGTATGGTCCTTTATTATTGGTGCCTTGTGTGTCGATTGCAGTGCCAGTGTATTCAGCATACTAATATAACTTGACTAACGCAGCTGCCGTGATATCAGGTAGCTCTCGTCAGCATTTGCACCCTGAGTTCACTGACCAGTATGTCTACTGAGGATCTCTCAAACACAGGCAACCACACTGCCACTGCAGTAGCCATGAGAGCCCCTGCTTTCTGCAACCAAGACCCCACCATATGGTTCTCAATACTGGAGTGTGGTTTTGCTGCTTCTAATATCACGAGAAGCCTCACTAAATTCTCACATGCTGCAAGCCTGCTACCACCTGAAGTTCTCACTCAAGTATCTGATGTAATTACTTCAGCCTCAACCTCTGCTATGCCCTATGAGGATCTTAAGGCAGCAATTTTAAATCGCCTACAATCATCAGTGGCCGCTCGTCTCCGCGAGTTGCTATCAAGAGAAGAACTTGGTGGAGAGAAACCTACAGACTTACTACATCGTATGAAAACACTGCTTGGTGACAAGTACCAGGCCTTTGATAAAGATCTTTTCAAACAACTGTTCTATCAACGCCTGCCACGTGACATTCAACGTGCTCTCATCAGTGTGAAAGGCAAGCTGCCGCCAGATGAGCTTGCAAATCTTGCAGATGACTACATGGCAACTCTTCCACCTGTACCAGCATCACCAATCTCCTCCATCACGACACAAGAAAATTCCCAAATTGCCCAGCTCGCCAATCTAATTTTCCAGCTTACAATGGAAGTCAGCAACCTGAAGAAACAAATCAACAACCGCCCAAGTCCCGACCCTCGACGCCAAACCGCCAACACCATCGGTCACGTTCAAGGAGCACTTCAAACTTCTGCTACTACCATCGCAGGTTTAGGGATAAGGCTCTCAAGTGTGAAAAGCCCTGAAGCTACACAGCATCAAACAACAACGGCGAACATTAACACAGCATAATGTTTGCCATACTCAGTCTACGCTGCTCCACATCTTTGATCACCGGTCCCATACCAAGTTCCTGGTAGACACCGGTGCTGACGTCAGTGTCCTCCCTGCTACAGCCAGCCAGCGGTCGCTACCTCCTTCTCTGCATCTCTACACTGCTAATGGTACCAAGATACCTGTATACTCGCGGCAAACAGTGCATCTGGATCTGAACCTTCGCCGCTCTTTTCAATGGACATTCTACTTAGGAGCAGTGTCACAAGCCATCCTTGGAGCTGATTTTCTCCGTCACTTCAACCTGATGGTAGACGTAAGAGGACGAAAATTGGTCGACCCACTCACAGATATCTTTACTAATGCACAGCCAGCACCTGGTGACAACACACACCTGTCTGCTATCAACCATGACCACAAATTTGCTGACCTCCTCAAGTCATTCCCTATGTTGACACAACCCTACTCATCCAGCATACCTGCCAAGCATCATGTGACTCATCATATAGAGACTACCGGACCCCCAGTGCACGCCAAGGCCCGACGCTTAGCCCCTGAGCGTTATAAGAAAGCCAAAGCCGAGTTCGAATCTCAGATGAGTAAAGGCATTATACGGCCCAGCAGCAGCAACTGGTCGTCGGCTCTTCACATTGTTCCTAAGAAGACTGGAGACATACGACCTTGTGGTGACTACCATGCCCTCAATTCACGCACCGTGGAAGATAGATATCTTGTGCCCAACATTCAAGAGTTCACTTTCCAACTCTCAGGTTCCACGATCTTCTCTCGGATCGACCTAGTCAAAGCATTTCATCAGATTCCAGTCCATCCCACTGACATCCCGAAGACGGCCATTATCACACCTATTGGCATGTTCGAATACGTCCGGATGCCCTTTGGATTGCGGAACGTGGCACAAACGTTTCAACGCTTCATAGATGAGGTCCTTCGAGGTCTACCCTACTGTTTTGCCTACATAGATGACCTTCTCATCGCTAGTCCTGATGAAGCCAGCCACAAACAACACCTCCACCAAGTCCTCCAGAGACTGCAAGATTATGGCATCCAAATCAACACAGACAAGTTCGAACTCGGTGTGACATCCCTTGAGTTCCTAGGTCACACAGTCTCTCCAGCAGGCATTGCTCCACTTCCCTCAAAGTGCGAGTCCATCCAGCAGTTTCCCAGGCCGTCTACCCAACGCCAGCTCAAGGAGTTCCTTGGGATGGTTGATTACTATAACCGCTTCATTCCACACTGCTCACTCCTGCTACGACCATTGTACGCCATGATTAAACCTTGCAAGAGAGGTCAATCTGTTACCCTCGTCTGGACTGAAGAAGCAGAAGCGGCCTTCCTCTCAACAAAACAGGCCCTCAGCAACACTGCCACGCTCTCTTTCCCTGCACCAGACGCAGAAACTTCAATTGCTTCAGACGCCTCAAACATAGGTGTTGGTGCCGTCCTACAGCAGCGTGTCGGTACATTCTGGAAGCCAATTGCCTTCTTTTCCTAAAAACTCGCCTCGGCGGAGTCAAAGTATAGGTACCTATGACAGGGAGCTACTTGCCATCTTCAAAGCTGTCAAGCGTTTTCGCTACTTCATCGAGGGACGCAGTTTCCACATCTACACTGACCACAAGCCACTCACTACAGCATTCCTCAAAAATAAGGAATCTTACACCCCACGACAAATGCACCACATGGACTACATTGCCCAGTTTACTACAGATATACGATACGTCAAAGGTGCCGACAATGCCCCAGCTGATGCCCTCTCTCGAAACATCAGTACTGTAATATCTTCTCCCATCGACTATGCCACCATTGCTGCTGATCAAGTCGGTGATGCTGAGCTACAGCGACTGTTGGATAACCCTGCACTACAGATGAAGAAGATTACACTTCCAGACACCCAGGTCACACTGTACGCTGACACCTCCACTGACACTCTCCGTCCATACGTACCAGAGAAACATCGACACCAGCTCTTCAAGAAGTTACATGACCTCTCACACCCTGGAATCCGTGCCTCGCACCAGATGATGTCTTCCCGCTTCATATGGGAGGGCATAAATAAGGACATCAGACACTGGGCACACACATGTATACGCTGTCAAGCTTCCAAAGTCACACGCCATACACACTCTCCTGCAGCCACCTATACGCCAGTCACCGACAGATTTGACCATGTCCACATAGACCTCGTTGGCCCACTTCCGTACTCCAATGGCTATCGATATTTACTCACCTGTGTGGACCGCTTCACACGCTGGCCTGAGGCAGCACCTCTCACCGACATCACCACAGATACTGTTGCACGCGCCTTCATCGCTACATGGGTGTCCAGGTTTGGTGTGCCTCTAAGCCTTACTTCTGACCGTGGTGGTCAGTTTGAGTCAGGCGTGTGGAATAAGGTCATGATACTCCTTGGCGTCCGCCGATACAGGACCGCCAGCTATCACCCACAGGCCAACGGAACGGTCGAACGATTCCACCGCCAGCTGAAATCTTCCCTGGCAGCTTCAGCCCAGAGAGAAGATTGGTCACTAGCACTACCTCTTGTCCTCCTTGGCATCAGAACTTCACTCAAAACGGATCTGCACAACTTCTCTGCTGAGCTCGTATATGGCTCTATGCTCAGGCTCCCAGGTGAGCTTCTCTCTGCCACACCAGACCCCGAGCCTTGCAGCGTTCAGGACTTTGCACCTGAAAAATGCCATGAAGTGCCTCCAGCCAGTGCAGCCTCGTACGTCCAACTCGAAGACCTTCGTTCACCAGGACCTGGAAGCCTGCACACACGTCTTTGTTAGAGTCGATACAGTCAAAAGGCCCCTTCAGCAGCCATATCAGGGCCCCTTCTGAGTAGTTTGCAGGACGAGGAAGAACTTCACCATCGACAAACGTGGTTCTCAAGAAGTTGTGGCCGTAGACTGGGTCAAGCCTGCTTATATCCTGAATCCGGACCAGATGCTGCAAGCAGTGCAAGTGACTGTTCCTCCAACACATGCTGGAAACAACAAACTACGACACACAAGAGTATCGTTCCTCCTTCCTCGAAACTAGGGGGGGAGTATTGTAGTATAATATAAAATAGGTCCATTTTATTTTATTGAGTGTAATCATTCTCTAATTATCTGTCTGCCCTGTATTGTGATTCTTTTACCATTACATTTCTTCATGCAGATAGCCTATGCAATTTCTTTCAGCATGTTCTTTTTGCCATTTTGTGTAATATCATTGTCTGCATACTCATGCAAAATTTCCTGTATATAACATATGTATTATACATAAAATACCATAACCAAATACTCTTAGCTTTGTTAACGTCAGGTCCGCAGCAAAATGTATATAGTGTTAACTTTTTTTGACATTAAATCATTGGGAACTATTCACCGCATCTCTCTCTTCCTTGAGCCCTTCAACAAGAGAGTTATAGACACTAGCACTTCTTCTCTAAGAGAGTTATAGACACTAGCTCCTTAGGCTGAGAAGTTGTAGTGGAGAAACCCTGACAGCGGTCCTTGCACAGGAGTCCTTCTTTAGGTAGCAGCACAACTTATAGTTGGTGGCTACAACACGCACCACCCACCAACAAAGTAACCCATGAACAGAAACCAGATGAATAAAAATAATGGTGGTCTGTTGCATGGCATAGTTTGGGGGAATCAGTTGCTCTAGATTTACCAGCACTGTAATACTCCCTATAACATTCATTAATCATTACCTCTGTGAAAAACAATCGTCTAGTCATATTTAAAGAAATCTATTTTGTGACCCATGTCCACTTCCAATAGGATCCACATATGTTTGGTGAGTGTAAACCATGGGGGTATAATATAGAGGAGGCTGCATGACGTCACAAAAGTGAAACCAACTCGCTATTGGTCGGCTGTCTCCCGGTCTCCCCTCCTCCCATTGACTCAAAACAAACCTCAGCTGATCACGTCGGACCATCAACTTCACCAAGTACCTGCAACATTCTTTGCCTTTTTTAATAATGACGGCGTGTTCAGCATATGGGTGTACCCATATGTTAAGAAAGTCATACAGAAAAATATGCGACAGAAATGGACAAATCAACGAAGTGAAATTCATCACCTGCCTCACACCGTGACACTCTTGTCCTGTAGAATATTGATACTATACACACAAAAACTGCAAAGCCAAGGCTATTATAGTGTTCTGATATTAACTGCTAATGTATAACCTCATGTATATATGGCATTGACTGGGTTATAAAAGATAAACTGGCTCCATGGGGTGACCAACTTGTTGCCCAACTTAGGGTTGGCCTGTAGGATAACTCGAGTGTTGAGAAATTGTATTATGAATGTTTTAGCATATTTCATAATGTTTTAAGGATATTCAATTTATAATTGTGATTACTTTGTAGACTATTCGGTTGTTGAGGATTTAGGTCTAAGTTATAGTACTGTAGTCTAAGTTAAGCCAATGTGCCAAAAGAGATTTTATAATTGTGAAGTTACCTCCTGGGACTGATGAGTAAAATTAATGGTTTGTGTGAATCAGAGTGAACTGGAACTGAGTAAGTGATGACACACTTTATGCAGTAACATCCAGCCATCATGGCAAGATTCCATGTGGCTTAGTGGTAAAATGTGTTTGATACAAGACACCACACCTGAGTATGAACTCTATTACATGACAGTTCAGTTCAGGGTGTTGTTCATCCTCCCCAGCTGTTCCTTGATAACATGGAAAGGATATGACCCTTTGATTATTTTTGGGCTATATGGTCATTAATACTGATATCTAAAACATAAATTAGAATTAATGGTAATTCTAGAGGAGAGCTCTGTCTGGAATATACAAATGGTTGTAATACATGATAATGTCCCTTTCATTAGTTTTTCATTGATACAATTCATATAAGTATAAATGACCTCTCATATATATTAAATGATTAATGTGTATTTTAATTATAAGGCCCCCCTGTAGTATGTTAATGTCTCGGTAGTCTGCCCTGGTTAGTTCCGCATGTCCGCCCCAGTCCAGATTAGGGTAGTCCAAGTCAGGTAAAGTCATCCTAATTCTATAAAAAGTGCATTATTTTCAGGGTGTGGCCCTGTAGTCTGCCTTTGTTAGGTCCGAAGGCTGCCTCGGTCCCAGGCGGAGCTCTCCTCTAGAATTTCCGTATGGTACCAAATTAATTTTATCATAGTTGAGTGGCTAAGAGTTCGTACAATAATTTTCAATTGGCACCTTGTTTTAGTCTGCAGTCTGCACTATGATTTCAGTAGATTACATGTGAATTTGTGCTCATTATGTTGTTTATGTAGTAAAGATGAGACAGTGTTGTTCTTGTATCTTTAGTTTTATTCTCAGTAGTAAGTAGGCCTAATCATATTTTATAAAGTCACTTTACTAGGCTATACAGGTACTGTTGTAGTGGTACGGTAGTTTTCTAGAGTAGCCTTTCATTGATGGTTTTTTTTTCAATTTTAACTTGTTCTGATTTCTCTGTAACCGTATGGGTTTAAGTACTTTTGATAATACACAGAATTAGATAATTTTATGCAGTTATCATATATGGAACAAATTCAAGTCTCTTTCTGGCTCTAATTATAGTTAAAATGGGAAAATAAGAGCATAATTTTAATATTAGGGTTTAAAGCGGCCAGGGCAATGTTTTGAGTCAATGTGGAGTAGGGTAATAAGCGTCGCCCCTGGCTTCACTCTGGGTGTACGGGATGAGCACACAGAGCTACACATATAGAGCGATCGACCCTGTGTTATTAGATAGGGGAGGAGTGTCACAAGTCAGCCTGCTCGGCGGCCATTTTGAATAGCCCTTTGGCGCGCGCTTTGAACTCCCGTACATACTTGTATAGTATGTTTCTATCCACAGTTATTGACATTTCCCTGATTTGTAAAGCATTGTATCTTGTTATCTAATTATGCAGGTTTTGTTAAATCAATTAACAAGGCTAAGATAATGTCCATACGGAAAATTATGCAAAGAAATTAAACTTAAACTGGTTTATTAAACAAGACAAATATATATAACTGTAATCTGTCTCCCTCTCCCTCCACTTACCTTACATACATACATACATATTACTCTAGTGTGACATTCATACATACAGACATATTACTCTAGTGTGACATACATACATATTACTCTAGTGTGACATACATACATATTACTCTAGTGTGACATACATACATACTACTCTAGTGTGACATACATACATACATATTACTATAGTGTGACATACATACATATGATTCTAGTGTGACATACATAAATATTACTCTAGTGTGACATACATACATACAGTCGTGGTCAATAATAATCATCCACATATGGGTAACTTTAACAATTTACTGTGTAATGTTTTCATGTTCACATATTATTTTCTTGTTTTAAGCAGTGTGTAGCTGTTTGTATTAAAGTAAACGATGGCACTATACCTATTTATTGGAATGTTTATCAGCTAAGGAACAGAGGGAAGCTGTCAAAATATTACGTGAGTTACTCCTATATGGATGATTATTTTTGACCACGGCTGTACATACATACATACATATTACTCTAGTGTGACATACATACATACATATTATTCTAGTGTGACATATATACATACATACATATTACTCTAGTGTGACATACATACATACACACATTCTAGTGTGACATGCATATATACACACATATTACTCTAGTGTGACATACATACATTCATACTGAACAATGTGAACATAAAATACTTATCATAATAGAGATTAAGTACGTTGTATATATATATATTATAAGAAGGTGACTGTGGATGAGAGCCAACGATAGTATTGTTTATCTAACTCATTTCACCTATTCACCGAAATGTATTTATATTTAATCAGCCATTCACTGATATATCGGTTAAAGAAATACTTATTCATATATTGTGAGTCACTATAATGTAGTTAATATACCATATCATCACTAAAAGACCGAATAAATGAAATAATATCTTACCCTGGCATAAGCTAACAGGCTGGCGGGTTGAGGGGAAGGACACTTATCATGGCCGCCAACCCACTTCCGGTGGTGACACGCCAGGTGGGGGAGGGGGGGTTAAGCGCTCTATGTGTGTAGCTCTGTGGATGAGCAACTCACTCCGCCTCCTCTATATTATACCTCCATGGTGTAAACCATGGAGGTATAATATAAAGGAGGCGGCATGACGTCACAAAGGTGAAGCCAACTCGCTATTGGTCGGCTGTCCTCCCTACCCCCCATTGATTCAAAACAAACCTCAGCTGATCACGTCGGACCATCAACTTCACCAACATTCTTTGCCATTTTTTATAATAATGCCGGCGTGTTCAGCATATCGGTGTACCCAGAGAGACAGGAGTCTTTCTACTACATTTCATAGGTATGTTAAGAAAGTCATACAGAAAAATATACGACAGAAATGGACAAATCAACGAAGTGAAATTCATCACCTGCCTCACACCGTGACACCCATGTCCTGTAGAATATTGATACTGTACACACAAAAACTGCAAAGCCAAGGCTATTATAGTGTTGTGATATTAACTGTTAATGTATAACCTCACGTATATATGGCATTGACAGGGTTATAAAAGATAAACTGGCTCCATGGGGTGACCTACTTGTGTCCAAGTTAGGGTTGGCCTGTAGGATAACTCGAGTGTTGAGAGATTGTAATATGAATGTTTTAGCATATTTCATAATGTTTTAAAGATATCAAATTTATAATTGTGTTTTCTACGTAGACTATTTGGTTGTTGAGAATTTAGGTCTAAGTTATAGTGCCGTAGTCTAAGTTAAGCCAATGTGCCAAAAGAGTTTTTATAATAGTAAAATTACGGCCTGGGACTGATGATTAAAATAATGTTTTTGTGTGAATCAGTCTCATACTAGAACTATTTATATAATTAATTTTATTTGCATTTGTACAGTTGCCCACACATGAAACTGGTATGGCTCGTTACTTGTGAGGTGGCTACAACGAAAGAAAATTTAAGTGAAAAAAGATGTAGTTTGTTGACAGGCAGATAGTAAAATATTATTACTATCTGCTTATCAACAAACTATAACTTTTGCTCACTTTCCTTCCTGTTGTAGGTATCTCGTAAGTAGCGAGGCATACCAGATTCATGTATGGGCAACTGTACTTATTCTTATTTCTCTGTAACCTTATAATACTGTCTGTGGGTTGGTGTGTAAGCTATGACCTTCTCTTTTACTATACTTTTTGCATAAAATAAACTATTCATTCATTAATTCATTCATTCTTTCATTCATACTCCTCCTAGGAAAAGTTTGCGAGAAGAGGTAATGCTCTAGGAAACAGCGGTATTTAATGGGTTTAAGTACTTTTGATAATATACAGAATTGGATAATTTTATGCAGTTATCATATATGGAACAAATTCAAGTCTCTTTCTGTCTCTAATTATAGTTAATATGAGAAAATAAGAGCATAATTTTAGTGGGTTTATAGCGGCCGGGGCAATGTTTTGAGTCAATGGGGGGGTAGGGTGATAGGCTCCGCCCCTGGCTTCACTTTGGGTGTACAGGACGAGCGGCTCATGCCGCCTCCTCTATATTATACCTCCATGGTGTAAACCAACTGGCCACAACAAGACAAGCTACTCCACTAGGATAATCTATGGTAGTAGGGGACATAATTTTTTTGTCTAACTATTCATTGTCAGTTTTATTTCAGGTGAAATTTACCAGCTTATAACATTCTACTAGTGCAGAGCAGTACTATAAGGTCATGTCGATGAGGCGCAAAAATTAATTCTCGCTATGGAAAACGAGGGTACATTTTTTTCTAAAATTATTTTAACGAGTAGATGTAACCAATACCTATAACAGGTTCAAGTGAGCTCTGACTGACTGACTATATAGCTGGATGGGTCGGTAGGTCCACGAAGGGTATCTGCTTTACGTCTAAGTACACTATGATTCACTTGTGTGAATTTTTACTCAAAGTTAAGGGATAACGGTAATTCATTTTGGGCAATATGATGCACACTTAAATCTACAAACAATGTTAAAAAGTGAAGCCCTTTTTCGTTCTCTCAGATAGTCTGTTGTTTGGCATAATTAAAGGGATGTCAAGAGGTCCAAAAAAATGTCTTGCATGGATAATTTCTCAGAGTTACCGGTATCGATTATTCATATTGATCATTGATATTCATAGTAATTAATAAAACTTAGCATAGTACATCTCTAAAGGTGTGATATAATGTCTGAATAATTTGAGATAATATATTAACAGTTAAACTTTGAGAGCAGAGACTAACATCTTGTCGTGTAAACAGTCATAGGAATATTATCTTCTCTCATGAGTTAAGGAAATGTGAAGCAGCAGAAGGGTGAATCACTGGGGCTAGCCCTGCACAACATATCAAAATATACATACAAACTGAAATATCGTGACTGCCTGAATTAGAAGAAAATTACGTACATAAATTGTATTACGAAACAGCACTTATACTTCCCTGAGGAAAACGGTTTCATGGAGCAAATTTATGGTGGTGGTGGTTGTTTGAGGTTGTGGTGATGGCGGTGAAATGAGCAGCAGTGCTGGTTGTGATGATAAGGATGATGATAAAGAGGTAACACTAAATTTAATATTGGCATGTATAATTACAGCGAAATATAAAACGTTATCTGATTTGTGGAAAATAAAATAACGGTCATTCGTGTACAGTTGCTGAAATGGAAAAATTTCTTGCTGCTTACTTTTGCAAGACTATATGAAAATGTTAACTGTGTATAGTACAGCACACATTGAATGATAGATATAGAGATAGATACAGAGATAGACTGATAACCACACACGTTCATAGACACACAGTTGCTGGGGGCCAGGTCTGAAGTAGTGCTATGTATGTGTGTGTGTTTGTGTGTGTGCGAATAGTTGCAAATTTTCAAGGCTGAACATCAAACACATTATATTTTCAAATAATTCTGTTCACATTTTACTGTTCCTGTACCTCTCTTTATACATGAAACAAATATTTATACATAAACACATAAATGCATAAATACATGCATACATACAAGTATGTGTGGTTGGATACTTTATATAAATACAAGATTTTTCTAATGACACATGCATTTCTCATCTAAATTAAAATAGTTTTTTAATCAACCTGCTATCAATCATCGTTATTTACTACAGGCAGAGTATCCCTCTGGTATAGGGTTGTCATTCTATTGTGGAACGTCTTCTCGAAACAATAAAAATCTTAATTTTCTCCTTTTTTTTTTTTTTTTTTTTTTTTATAGGTGCATCCTGGATTGTATTTCAAGAAACAGGGTTCCTTAGTTAGTTTATTTAGTCTGTTTTATCGTATTGTTTGGAGAAATCGACAATATTCTATGTGCAGAAGGCATGAAACTCCTATGACATATGAACAAAGGCTGACGATTTTGTAACTTTATCTGACTAAAATCCGAAGATTATCTTGTCGGTAGGAAGCTCAACTGACATCCACAGGTAAGGAGGAACCAAATTCTTCCAAACTGTGCCAGGGAAAAGGTATCCCAAGAGATATGTTGACCTGCAACTTATGATAAAATCAGTTGCCTCAAAAAAAAAAAAAAAAAAAAAAAAAAAAAAAAAAAAAAAATCTCCTATAAAAATGAGTGAATGATGCTATGATCAGGGAATATAAAGATATGTGTGTTTGGGAAAAGAGATCTGGAGTGTATGGACTAAAGTTGGTTCCTGGGTAGGAAAGAGAGAGAGAGATGTTGAAGCAATATAAAGAAATTAAGGGAGGCAAGAAGAGAGGAGACATGAGAAGAAAGGGAAAGATAAAAAAAGAGGGGCAGGATGAAAGAATTCTTAGGATCTAAGGAGAGGCATGGAAGGGAGGGTGGAGAAGGGAAAGGTGGATAAGTAAGGTAGGGAAGAGAAATGTAAGCAGGAGGAAGGCAGGGAAGAAAAAGGAAAGGAGAAGAATATAAAATGAGGTTGTTTGGGAAAAAGGAAACATGTGGTGATTCTTTCGAGGATGAAAATATGCAGGCATTCCATAATCTTAATAAAATTCTTGGGTCATTCACGCTTGTTCTACTGCAGTTTATAACTAGGAGAAAGCTAACCGACAGTACCACAGTGTTCTTACTAATGAGCCTCGTGGCCTATATACAGTATTTCAGTCAGAAATGATTCAATCTGTTCTCCGACTAGCCAAACAATTTTTTTTCATTCCACTTCCAAAGATCTTTTCAATTCTACATCAATATAGAAAAAAAAAACGCTCAGTCTGTAATATATATACAATTGTCAGTTCTGGAACACAGAACCGTCATCCATTATTTTCCCTTACTATGATTAATGCTCTCACACTCATTGTATCTTGGCACCTCGAGCGAAACTAGAAATTAGTTTAGTCCTCTCTCAGTCTTTATTATTTCACAGGTGAAGACCTTAAATGAGCCTCACGTTATTAGTTCTAATCTATTGGTAAGAATAAAGGTGAATTATTGGTTGATAACGTTCTGTCCGCAGAGTTTCTTTGGTGTTTGTGATGGTAGGATTGCTATTCTAGATTACTCGAATTCATAGAGGATATAAAAACATATAAACTTTTTAAGTGACGTCCATCAAGGGAAACTTAAATACATGGCCTTGTATTGGATAAGAACGATAATAGTAATATATATACAGAAATCTATGTAATAATTCTAGTAACAATATTGTATTTCTACCCAACTACACACCGTAGGAGGTTATTTTATATAATATCATAAATATTGATACCGTACCAGAGATATTTAATTACATCGAAATTTTAAAAATAATACCAATAACGTTAGGATAATATGTAATATTATTAAGTGAGTAGTACAGTGTTGGAAAATCTGGAGCAACTGATTCCTCCAAATGATTCCAAGCAACAGGTCACCATTATTTTTGTTAATCTGGTCCTGTTTTCTGGCATATTTTGGAGGACCCAAGGCACTCCAATGTACCATAAGTATACTGTCCCCATAATCTTTATTCTCTCCATTACTATTATTTTTATTATTTAGTGTTTGGTTAAATGGAGTTATTGTAGCCCTCGAAACAATCAAAACAAAGCCCATATACATTTACTGAGGAAGCCTATTTTATAGCATATTATACAGTAGAAGACTCAATTGCTCTTCAATTCTTCCCCAAAAATATGATCCCCTTTAGCAAATTTAGTTTCACACGACCTGAAAACATAGAGAGAGAGAGAGTTTATAAACTCATGAAATCAACGAAAAGGCCGTATGGTATTAATTGACAATGAATATCATGGAAGGAATATATTTTATAATATTATGCATAACGGGGTGAAAAGTGTATAACGAAATGCATAATGAAGGGATAGTACCGATAAATTCAAATCATACTATAAATACATCTACATAATATGGCATATCAGCATTTTTTTTATGTAAGCAACTCAAAACTCAAACACATAATGAGCAGCTACACCCAAAACGAGTCATTTTATGTACTGTAACAGTACGGTAAAGGTACAGTACAGTCGGCGGCAAAAGTCCTGTTGCCTCACCCGAGCTTTTTGTAGGATTTCTTTAAGGATAATCACCGAACAAACACATTCACCATGCTACATTATAATAGCCAGGGCAAATTAGTCGACTTCTCTGGTTCTTCCGTATACGAGCCTGTGAAGCTTATATTTCTATACTGTACTATATGGTTTGGCAGAAGTGGCGACAGGACTTTTACCACCAACTGTACTTAACAAACTTAATGTCAACGTAGAAACTAGTGTCTATTCTACAGGGTGGATATCAATTTAGTAGAGTGTGTGCAAAGAAATAAAGTTATTCATGACCTAAAAAGCTATGTATACAGGGTATAACACGAGTTTCTGAGAACATGTGATTCTGAAGAGAAAATAGTATATACATATATGTATTTTAAGAATCAGTTTGGACGTGAAGTGGATACAAAGTTGATTTAGTGACAAGTGATCGTGGACTGGAAGAGGGAGGAGGGGAGGGACCAGCCAGGGAAACTGTTGTTAGAATTTTGTTTTATGATAATTTTATGTATGATATTGAACATAATAGTGTCTTCAAACAGGAAATTAAGCTATCAATGATCAATACACAATTTACTTACAAAGATAGTAGTATTGTACCGTATTTGTAAGGCATTGTTATTAAGAATAATAATGGAATGTTATCTTACACTTCACTGACAAACTAATTCTTAAATTGCATATGTGTATAGAAGATTTTCTATTCACCATCACACATTTTCATTTCTGGAAGTATCCACAGCAACTCGTCTTACCCTGTATAAAAAAAAAAGTCTGAAAGATACACGGTACCTGTAGAAGGATGAAGAGTTGAGGAAAATCTATCTGAGGTATTTGAAAGAACAACAGGGTTACATCATTAGTGATTCCATAAGTGTGGATATTTTTTACAAAATTGATAAGAAATATTCAAAGTCACAAATCCGTAAGGGAAAACGTATGTTTTACAAAGAACAGAATAAGGGTTGTACAGTCGGCGGCAGAAGTCCTGTCACCTCACCTGCTTCACCGAGACACGCAGTGTTCATGAACTCGAGAAATACGTACGTTTTCTACACCTAATCACCTAATAATCTCGAGTCTATGAACATCGCGTGCCTCGGTGAAACAAGTGAGGCGACAGGACTTTTGCCGCCGACTGTACAAAACATCAAAGTTTTGTTTCATGATAAGGGCCTAAGTCGGAGATAAAAGTCCGAAAGTTCGTTAGTATGCTGGTGACGTGATCTGGACTACGTTTTCACTGGTGATGTACAAATTTATCCTTTCATATAATTAGACCAGCGAAAATACTATACAAATTGGTTACAGTTGTTTTCATATTTATCTACTGCATTATAATGTTCTTGGCAAAAGTTTTACAAAGAACTTACAATTTCTGTTCCAGAATAAGAAATGGCCACAACGCAGCAACCAAAATGGAAGTGTATTCATCATAGTGTGGAATATCTGAGTTTAAAGTTGTTGTTTAGAATTTACTGTATAGGCTACCTATTACCAAACAAGAGATGTGTTTTGGGAGATCAAAGGATGTGTGGTGGGAGCCAAGGGGGTGGCAGTCCAAACAAGTTTGAAACTACTAGGTTAGATAAACAGGACATAGGTAAAGTTTGGTAGCAGAGTTGTTAACTGAGTGTGAGCAAAGGCAAGAGGAGAGAGAGAGAGATTAGGTGCCGCAACAGCTAAGTCATATGGCGCCCGAGGAGGAAAATTATTGAGAGGTGGGACAGTATGTACAAAATGTAACATATGAAAAAAAGGGAGAAGCGAAGGCCCTTTTAGTCGCCTTTTGCAACAAGCAGAAATATTGGGGAGGTATCCGTTGCCCCCTATCCCAAGGAGAGAGTGAGAGAGTGTGTCTGAAGAACAGTAGTGGTGACAGAGGAAAAAGGGACAACAAAGATGGTGACTGAAGAAGGAAGGGACAACAGAGATGGTGGCTAAAGAAAGAATGACAACAGGGATGGTGACTGAAGAAGGAAGGGACAACAGAGATGGTGACTAAAGAAAGAATGACAACAAAGATGGTGACTGAAGAAGGAAGGGACAACAGAGATGGTGATTGAAGAAGGAAGGGACAACAGGGATGGTGACTGAAGAAGGAAGGGACAACAGAGATGGTGACTGAAGAAGGAAGGGACAACAGAGATGGTGACTAAAGAAAGAATGACAACAGGGATGGTGACTGAAGAAGGAAGGGACAACAGAGATGGTGACTGAAGAATAAAGAAGAAGAAAAGTTAAAGAAGTAATGAGGTTGGAACAAAATGGCGACATAGGATATAAAGAATGCAATTATTGTGACAAAAGAAAGAGGATGAATAGAGGGATGGTTGTTTGAAATTAAAGAATGACGCCGTTGAAGAAATGTGATGCACGAGGGCAAGTAGATGAGGAATGAAGTGTAATACAAAAGGAAGAATTGAGTGGAACTAATGAAGATGAGGTGAAGAGGATAGGAAGGCGAGAACTGGTGTGAAAATGAGACTCTGTCTAAAGGGAGAAGAAAGAAAAGGTTGCTAAGCCAGAAAGACATTGTAGTGTACCACAAAGGTGAAGAAGACAGAAAGGAGGGACAGCAGGAAGGAATGAAAAATGAAGGAATATTCCCTTAATGTTGTGGATAAGAAAAGAGAACAGGGATTAGAGTGGACGGGACAAAAATTATTGCTCCAATGCGGGTGAGGAGAGATGGAACGTGGGACAGGGAGGAATGATATGTGGTAGATGGATAGGCTGTGGTCGGGAGAAAAAATGCGTAAATGAGAGGTGGAATGAAGGGAAAATAGAGGAAATGTACAAAAGCAGAGAAAAGAAGAAAGGGGTAGAAAAAGAAAGACTGGAGGGATGGATTGAGGATGAGAGGTATAACGAATTAAAAATATAAAAGTAAAAGAGTAGTAGGGAATGAAAATAATGTTAGATAAAGAAAGAGAGAAGTGAGATTATATGCTATAGTGAGTGGAAACGAATGATAGAGTGTGAAATAGAAGGCGTAGAAATTTGCAGAGTTAGACTAAAGGTTGAGAGGAAAGTGAGAGAGATGAGAGGAGAGGAGAGTGAGAACAGCAGTGCTGAAAAATGAATTACAAAGGGGAAAATAATACAACGGACTAAGAGTAATTGTGGATCAGGACTGTAACAGAAATGATTGTATTTGACGAGGTGAACATACACGAGAGGCAATCAGCACAGTCAGCCACCGTACCTTACTTGCATGGGCAAGCCATTCATTACAGCATATACACGCAAGCACTCCGATACATATATACATGCATATATTCAAGCATACATGCATATATTCATGTATTCATGCATATATTTATGCATACATGCATGAATTTATAAATACATGCATGTATATATTCATAATATTCATACATACATGCATACTTGTTTATATTCATGCATATATACGTGAAGACTTATGTGTGCACATTCACAAACACACATATGTGCACATGCAAATTCACTCTCCCATATGCATTACATATGTATGTACAGTACATATGAAAATACTCCTACCCATATGCAAACATATTTATATACACACTCACATAAATACATTTATTCACATCCGTGCACACTGCACACGCATTCATACACTCACACACACACACACACCTGCGAAGGCTGGACGTGTGTGTCTGCGCTCGTCTGGGCAACCAGGGTCAGTCTGTTGATCCTTCACCCCTCATCCACCCTCAATCTACACTACCCATCCAACAGTGTGAGTACAGTGATTACATCGTTCATTTAAGTATCCCAAGCAAGGAACGATACCAGACAACCCGAAATGAGGCCTAACAACCTGTCTACCAGTCAACTCAGCGGCACTCAGTTACTCCGTTACTCACTCCCAGCATGGAGCTGGCTACCCATCACCTGCCATAATAGGTCATCTGAAAGTTATTGACCTCTTTCATAATCGAAACCGCAAACAGGCGAAAAATGGACAGAAAACGATTAGTGTTATCATTAGTGTAAAAAAGAGACAGGGTAAAGTGATAGAGATTGCCCGCCTCTGGTAAGACTTTCCCTCTTGTGTTCCAATCCAAACGTGACATATCTGTGTAACAAACTTGACGAGCTGGTGATCACAGGGAACACAATTAAAGCTGATATAGTTTGTGTTACTGAAGCCTAGCAAGTCGTACCAGAATTATGTGCTATAGAAAATTACGGCCTCTTCCACTGTATCAGAACTCAGAAACAGGGAGGAAGCATGGTGATATTTATACCAATACTAATGGTCTTGGTTTACACACAAAAAGCTCAAAGCCGAACACCTGAACTTCGAAGCCCCAATGAAAGTAGAGATCATGTGGGTAAGATTAAGGCCCGTAGTTTAACAAAAATTAAGGACCTTTACTGGAGCTCTATGAATCCTCTAAAATAATTCAGGTCACAGAACCCTTCAGTATTTCTAATAGGGAATCTGTTGTCCGGAGTAGTTTGGAGAATTCATAGAGCTCCAGTAAGGACCCTTAATTTTCTATTAAACTACGGGCCTTAGTAACACCTCCACATCACCCCGCCACACTGCCTCCATCATTTGTGGCCTGGTTTACGACCCCCCACGTGCACCCTTTCATGCTCTACTTTTCGACCACATTATTGACACCTATGACACCCTAGGAACAAGACACCAATCCTCAAAAATAATCACATGTGGTGACTTCAACCACTTGAACACCAAAGTAACTGAAGAGCAACTGAATATCATCCAGATTGTTGACTTCCCCACCCAAGACCAAACCACCCTTGACCTCATTATTTTGGGGAGAGAGGGCTTCCCATGCTAGTAAGGTCGATAGTGAGAGGCCAGACTAAATGGTTCCTATGCAATAGGCTGCCAGTACGAGCCAACAGTGCTATCCTCTAGGGGCCATCCTGTGTTGGATGGCTGGGTGTCAGGCCAAGGAGATGTTAGGGAAGGGGATCTCAGCACCGTCGTGGACAAACTTTCGAGCCATTAGGGCTGCTTTTTAAAACGAAAGGCCCCGTGGGGGACGAGGTACGCCACCCATGGGGACCAGAGCTCGGTCACGTCAATTGCCAGGTAGGTTGTAACTCTTGGCTTTTGGGGCCATTCTAATAATATTAATGTCATATGGATAACGAAAAGCCCCTTTCTCTTCCTCGAGCGGTAGTCGACCAGGCTCTCGAGACATCACTCTCTGGTCGTGGTGGTATACAGAAGAGTGCAATTAAGAGAAGACCCACCAAGTCATGTGTTGTGTCGACGAACCCTGTTAGCGGTTTGGACACGTTAATGTTGACTAATGTGCTTGCATCCCTTTCCTATGGTGCTATCCACTCCATATTTAAGTGTTTTGGAGTGGTTCTTCGTATACGAATCACTTATGACAGTGATTGCAGATCTCCTCAGTGCTATATTACTTTTAATACAAATGCTGCTGCCAAAACAGCTTTCGAGGCAAAAGATTCTCTATCTGTGGGGGATACTCACAGCAAGGTTCAGAAGATGTGGTCCATAAATGTCGTTGACATTGACAATGACTACTACCCTAACATCTTCAATGACTCTGTAGAGCACGTACCTAAGGAACGTCGGGTTCCTATACCCTTTTGGTTTGTGGCTTACTACAGGGAGGGGCATAGTAACCTTATCCATGCTTCAAGATATCTAGAGAAAGAAATTGGATTACTACCAATGGGCCACATAAAAAATGTACGGTAAGGGCGTTTTAATTAGAGCCAAAGATCTTACACGGCATGATGCTCCTCAATCTCCCCTGTCCTTCTGATGGCATGTTTGAATCCATAAAACCACATTGGACATTAAATTAAAGCAAAGGGCGTATATATAATGAGGACCTGTATGAATTCTCAAAAGAGGATATTTTCGCTATGTGCCCAGACAGTGTCCAACGAGTAACAAAGCTGAAAGGCAGTAAAAAAATGATCATCCTCTCTTTCTATGGCTCACATATCCCAGATCGCATTAACATTAACCCCACCTCTTTTGAGGTGAAGCCTTTTGTTGAGCGTCCTTTACAGTGTTTCTGTTGTTATGAGTTTGGTCATAGGAGGAGGAACTGCAACAACCGTTCCCGGTGTGGTAATTGTTCTGCTCTTGACTCACATCCTACTTTTGAGTGTCAGTCAGAGAGTTACTGCTTTTACTACAGGGATGCTCACCCCTTACATTCTCGCAAATGTAAGATGTACCTCCTTGAGTAGGATATCCTCCACTTGGCTAATACCCAATTCATCAGCATTGGTATTGCCAGACGGCAACTCAACTTCAGGCGACAAAAGGATGGTTGTGTGAATACATACTCCTCCTCCCTTCGCCCGAAATCGGTTGCAGCACACTCTCAACTCTCTCAAGAGGCAGCTGCTTCTTGCTCTAGTGAGAGCATTTCTAAGGTTTCACTACATAATAGTTTTTCTGTCTTGGAAACTGTATCAGACACTCATTCTGGTGACCCTTCAACTGATGACAATTCTCAGACTTTAGCTAAAGGTGTCCATATGGTAGAAGTTCACGCTGCCACACGCTCTCCAAAAAGGAAACTTAAGTCACCTAAACTGCAACAGAGACGTCTTTGTGGTTCCTCTGAGGCAATTGACTCCATGGATGTTCCTCTTTGCAAGGCAACCCTCTCTGTGGACTCATCCATAGTTTCCCCTCAATTTCACCAGAAGCGTTCTCGTGGCTCTGATGAATCTCTTGATTCAACAGGGGCGTGAATTGAATGTGGATGCCTCAGATGTTGTGACTTCAAAAGATTCCGCTTGAGCAGCGGAGTGATTCTTCCACCTGTATTATGGATGTTGATGTATCTGTCGGTAGTGAGATGCAAGAGCTAGAGAGAGAGAAACGAGGTGCTAGAGTGATAGTGTGTGTGTATAATAAATAGCAAGAAAGAGAGAGAAACGAGGTGCAAGAGTGATAGGGTGTGTGTGTACTGAGAAGCAAGAGAAAGAGAGAGAGAGAAACGACGAGCTAGAACAGGTTGCTTGTTCGTAATGAGAGATGAAGTAAACTATGTTTGGTGTCCAAGTGTTAAGTCAGGTGTCTACTGAAATGAATATATGTAAATAAATTTTGTATTACTTGGGAGATAACACATTACTAATATATTAATAAATATATTAAAATGGCTGTAATGTTGCATTAGTACATGTATCTCCTCTTCTCTGCACCACCAACCCTCCTTCCACCCACCAAGCCGTCCACGCTCTCCACCAGGTCAGGAAAGGCCTAGATGGGAAGCAAACAACTGAACAAACAATCAACCAGAGACACACACACCAACACACACAAACAGAACCACAACAAAACAGAACACATTATCACAACAGCCAAACAACACCACAGAAACAACAACACACAAACAAGAACGCACAAACAACACACACAACAATGCAGGCAGAGCACCAGGAGAACGTTCACACTCCACCAAGGTTGGAGGGAGACTGCCAGAAAGACCTATAGTCACAAGACTACAAAATACAGGAACAGAAGGAAAGGGACAGTTGTAGCGAAGAAAGAGGTAGGCTCGTGACCATAGGGCCCCCAAACCATTAAGGTATTACATAGAGTACACTCATGATACGTAATCTCTGACCAGATACGAACGGGAAGCACGAAGCATACCCTGCATTCGAACTCAGCCTCCATAGGAGTACTGGGTGGGGAAATGAGCAATACCAGTCAATTCGAAGCTCTCTGCTCCTCACACTCTGGTCAGAAATTGTGTATTACGAGCAGGAAATACCCAACCCCTTATTGGAATGTGAATGATTGAGAGAAGTACACATGAAAGGAAGGAGGGACTAATGGATAGTGAAGGCGTGGGAGAATTATTAATAGAGACTGCACAGTGAGACAATTGTTTAATAAACTGATACAGACGATGACAGGTAGGTATAAGTAGGATATATAGGATCATTTAAGTAGGGTGAAGAAGTAGTGAAGAAATGAGGGAGTGAAGGAGTTAAGTAAAAGTGTGAGGCAGGATGGAATTATTAGAAAGGAGCTAAAAGACATGAGGAAATAAATGACTTGCAATGAAAAAGTAAAGAAGTAAAATGAACAGTGATAAAACAAAGAGGAAGTAAGTGAATAAGGAAGTATATGGTGGGGAAGTAAAAACGTGAAGAGTAAGAGTAATGAGCGAAAGGTAAGAAAAAGAATAAGATGAGAGAAGGAAGGAATAAAGAAATAAAGAAGGAAAACAGAAAGTAAATAAAGGAGAGATGAGGAAGGAAAAAAGACACACGGAGATGAAGGAAAAATATTCGTAATTGCCAGAGTCACTGAGATGGATGCAAAAGGAGCCGATGAAGTGTTGTGGAAGAATTGGTTACGGAAACAAGATGTTAGTAAACTGGAAAAAGTCGATAGAAAAATATAATGGGAATTGCCAGTGATAGAGGTGGTGGAGAAAGATTGAGTGTCTGCATAAGTGAGGGAATTACATATGCGGCGAATGAGTGAAAAAGTGGGAAAGTAAGAAAACGAACAAGAATTTGGGTAACTAAGTATTAGAAGGTGTAGGAGACAAAAAGTGAGTGAGAGACAGAGTTTGAGCGAGCCTTTTGGAGGGAGAGCAAGAGATTGAGTAAAATTTTAAGCACTTGAGAAGCTGAGTGCGTGTGAGAGAGAAGATAAATGAAGAGATAGGAAAACCGATTAATGTCGCGAGATATGTCAGGGACACAATTTTGTAGAGAGAGAGAGAGAGAGAGAGAGAGAGAGAGAGAGAGAGAGAGAGAGAGAGAGAGAGAGAGAGAGAGAGAGAGAGAGAGTTACATAGAGTTACATAGAAACACAGACCACAACAGACCTTACGGTCCAAACGAGGTGACCTGATTAGAAGGTTACTGGTAGAGAATGAATTACTCCCCAGTGATAGTCGTAGGTAAGGATAGCAAAGTAGAAGGCTCTCTCCCCACCCTCCAATCCCTCCGGCCTGAGCCGTACCGGAAATAAAGTCAGGAATGGGAACCTTGTGGGGTTGGCAGAAATACTCCACAAGGAAATTTTATAGGAAAGATGGAAAGTAGGTGAAATTTGGCTAACTTGCCACCTGTAATGGGCAAAAATTATTCATTAGTAAACATTGTAAGTCGGGGATTAGACGCAAGGTGTTTATCTAAGCGACGTTTGAAGCAGTCTACGGTGTTACAGTCAATTACGTTACGGGGAAGCCCATTCCATAAGTTGACGACTCGGTTAAAAAAGAAATTCTTTGATTCGTGTGAATTAAAAGATTTACCTATGATTTTGCAGCCGTTTCCTCTCGTGTAGTTTGATTGATCGATTGTGAAATATTTGGTGCAGTCCATATTATCTATGCCTTTGATTATTTTAAATACCTGGATTAAGTCACCTCTCAGTCTACGTTGTATCAATGGGAATAGATTTAATTCACTTAGCCGCTCATCGTACGTTTTATTTCTCAGACTTGGTATCATTTTAGTAACTCTACGTTGGACTCGTTCCAATTTTGCTATATCTTTCTGGTAGTACGGGCACCAGGCTTGAACACAATACTCCATAAGGGGACGGACCAAGGAATTATACAAAGTGAGGATTGTGTCTTTAGATTTAAACTCGAATGCTCTGCCGATAAAGCCGATAGTTTTATTTGCTTTCTTAATTACTTCCGTACACTGCTGACTGGGTTTTAGGTTACTTGATACTGTTACCCCTAAGTCTGTCTCTCGATCCACGCTTTTGAGTTGCTTACCATTTAACGAGTAGTTTGCTGCTACGTTACGATGTCCGATGTGGAGCACTTTACATTTATCTGAATTGAAGGACATTTGCCAAGTTTTCGCCCAATTTGACAATTTATCGAGATTATCTTGCATTTCTTTAGTCTGTGCGTTAGTGAGTACTGTATTTGCAATTTTGGTGTCGTCGGCAAACTTCGATATTATACATGAGAGGCCTTCGTCTATGTCGTTTATGTAAACTAGGAATAGGATTGGCCCTAAAACTGACCCCTGTGGCACCCCGCTCGTAACATCAGTCCAACTAGAAGATTTTCCATTTATTACCACGCGTTGTTTACGGTTGCTTAGCCAATTCTCTATCCATCTTACGGTATCGCCTTGGATTCTGTGTGATTTTAATTTAGTTATTAAGCGTTTATGGGGAACTTTGTCAAAGGCCTTTTGGAAATCTAGATAAATTATGTCTACTGCTTTATTCTTATCGTATTCATTGAAAATGTCATTTAAAAAGTCTAATAGGTTCGTTAGGCAAGAGCGTTTATTACGAAAACCGTGTTGAGTGTCTCTAAGTAAGTTGTTTTCCTCTAAGTGATTTGTAAGTTTATCTCGTATGATTGTCTCTAGCATTTTGCATACGACTGAGGTTAGGCTGATAGGGCGATAGTTGCTAGGTAGAGATTTGCTGCCTTTTTTAAATATTGGTGTTACGTTAGCGAGCTTCCATTCGTCAGGTATTGTTCCGGTGTGTAAAGAATAGTTAAAGAGCAGAGTCAGAGGTTTTACTATTTCACTTTTCGCTTCCTTTAATACGCGAGGGGAGATCGTGTCTGGGCCAGGTGACTTATTTACATTTAATTTATCAATACATTTTATTACGTCCCTTTCTGTAATGCTGATATTACTTAATACCTCGGTGTTTTCATTTTGGACTGTTGTTTCTGTTGGTATATCGTTCGGGTTTTCTATAGTAAAGACTGATGCAAAGAAAGTGTTAAGGATACCACTCATTCGCTCTTCATCTGTAGTAAAGTCCCCATTCTCATCAAGTAGTGGTCCGATAGTTGACGTGAGTACTTTCTTATGCCGAATATAACTGTAGAACTCTTTCGGGTTTGTCTTACTTTGATTTGCAACGTGTTTTTCAATGGTAATTTTACTCTGTTTGATTAACTTTTTGGCTTTTCTTCGTAAGTCTGCAAACTTGGCCCGCTCGCTATTGTCATTTGTGATTTTTACTCTAGTGTGGGCGTTCTTTTTGGCGCGTAAACAGTCAGCTATGTCTTTACTCCACCACTTGGGCTTTAAATTTTGTGCTGAACGTCGGTTTTTTAACGGTATGCTGTCTTTGACCGCTTTTGTGTACGCATTAATGAAAAAGTTCCATTGTGTATTAATGTCAATAGTGTCTCGCAGACATTTCCAATCGGTATCTTTTAATATCGCACTGAGTTGGTGAAAATTAGCTTTTCTAAAGTTGGGGATTTTTTCGTAACTGTAATTTATTTCACTTCTATTGAAATTTATACTGAATGTGATTATGCGGTGGTCGCTATTAGTAAACTCATCACCCACGTTAATATTCCCTATCAAGTCTTCTTTAGTTGCAAATACTAGGAGGTCAAGAACGTTATTTCCACGAGTTGGACTATTAACAAACTGGATAAGGGAGCTCTCTTGCAAGTTAGTATAAAGGTCTTGTCCATAGTGAGCTGATAATGGTTCTCCCCACTTTGATACTGGTAAATTAAAATCGCCAAGAATTACGGCCTCTTGCGTGTTACTCATCTCGTTAATTTGCTCATAGATATCACGGTCGGTTTGTACTGGTTGAGCTGGGGGTCTGTATAATAAGGCTAACAAAAGTTTCATCCCGAATTTATTTCTAATGAGTATATATAGTGTGTCTACGTTAGCGATATGGGGCTTTGATAATAAGATCGGTTTGAGGTCATCCTTTAATATATAATAGGACTCCGCCTCCCCTTTTATTTGTTCGACCTTTCTCAAATATTGTATAGCCGGGAATTTTATACTCTGCTAGGAAGTCTCTGCTTTCGGTATTTAGCCACGATTCTGTTATGCCGATTATATCGTAATTTTCTGTGAAAGTTAATTCCTCTAAATCTGTAAATTTGTTATGGATGCTGCGAGCGTTAACGTAAAATACCTTTAAGAGAGAGAGAGAGAGAGAGAGAGAGAGAGAGAGAGAGAGAGAGAGAGAGAGAGAGAGAGAGAGAGAGAGAGAGTTACAAGGAGTTACAAGGAGTTACAAGGAAAGGAAGTACCCTAGGGGACCTTACGATCCATACAAAGAGGGTACCTGTGGGTTTAGTTGCGCAAGTAGGCGACCATCCTCGAATGTGTTATGTGAAACCATCAAGGAACACTCGCACAACGGCTTAAACACCTAGACGGTGATTTAAGGCTTTGTCTAATCTGGACTTGAACTGATCCACAGAGTTGCTGTTGACTACATCAGCAGGAAGCGCGTTCCAAGTACCGCAGATGCTATATATTTTTTTTTTTTTTTTTTTACATATAGTGAGTGGAGGAAAGGAAAAAACAAATAAATAAATGGTTCCATTTGCCTATTGGCATCCTCCACTCATAAAATATTTAAAGCAACTGGATTTAAATTGCTGGGGGTTATAACTTGCTGGAAAACATTCCCTTGGAAGAGAATTCCACAGGAAGTAGTACGGGGAGTAAATGAATTTTTGTAAGCAGTTGTACTGCAACGTGGAGGAGTCAGTGTAAACTCATGCGCATTCTCAGCTGCCCTAGTCCTCCGTGGGAAGACGTGAAGGGGTGGTATAATCAGGGCAAGTTCATCCGAACATTTCTTATAAAAGTATCTATAAAATAGTGCAAGGGAAGCAACATTTCTACGTACTGATAAGGGAGGGAATTCATTAGTGATCATAGATTATTGATCAGTCTGATAGCTCTGCTTTGAATTTTATCTAATTGTCTTAACACCACCGATCCACAACCAGCCCACAGAGGTGAACAATATTCCATCTGGGAACGCACATGACTCTTATATATTACTGCTATCTGCTCGTCAGTCAAATAATTACAAGCTCTGTATAAAAGTCCCATCTTCCTAGATGCAGTTTTGGCTATGGATTTTACATAGGGAGTCCAACTGAGGTTTTCATTTAAAGTTACACCAAGAAATCAATGCTGTGGGACTTGGGGATATTTGTATTATTGAAAATAATGTGAGAATCTTGATTATCTGATCTATTTGAGAACGGGATGTATTTAGTTTTATTTGCATTGAAAGAAACTAGGTTGTTTTGTCCCCTATATGTAAAGAACTTACCACACAGATCACGGTTGTATCGCTTCAGTTCAAGTTTGTAGCCATGATTCCTGGTTGTGCCCTCACTGAGTTGGAAAATGTCCCTGTAGTCTACATTGTCAAAGCCTCGTAGTATTTTAAACACTTCGATAAGCTGACCACGCAGTCTCCGGGTTTCCAAAGAGAACAGGTCGAGTTCTACCAACCGATCTTTATAGCTCTTGTGTCTAAGAGAGGGTATAAGTTTGGTTGCCCTGCTTGCACTCGTTCCAATCTCGCGATATCCTTTCGGTAAGAAGGACTCCAAAACTGGACTGCATACTCCAGGTGCGGTCGGACAAGGGAATTGTACAGACAAAGTACTATCTCCTTGTTCCGGTATCCAAACTGTCGCTTTATGTACCCTAACATCCTTTGGGCTTTCTTCTCAGCCTCAATACACTGCTTTGAGAACTTGAGGTCGCTGGTGATAGTTACACCCAAGTCTTTCTCAGTATCAGTGCTTACGAGAGCATTGCCCTTAAGGTTATACTCTGTTCGGGGGTTTCTGTGGCCTATATGCATAACTTTGCATTTGTTCACGTTAAATGGCATTTGCCACATGTCAGACCACTCCCCGATCTTCCTAAGATCTTCTTGTAAGCGGGTAGTATTTCCTTCTTTCGCGACATTCATTCCAAGCTTAGTATCATCGGCGAATATGGAAATCTTGGCAACCATGTCACCATCCACGTCATTAACATAGATGATAAACAGTAGTGGTCCCAGAACAGAACCTTGGGGAACACCGCTAGTAACGGGCACCCACTCTGAAGCCTGTCCATTCACTACCACCCGCTGCCGTCTGTCACTTAGCCAGTTCTCTATCCAATTTGCCACATTTCCGTCTATGCCCAGTGCACGCACTTTCCGAAGGAGACGGCGGTGGGGTACCTTATCAAAGGCTTTCTGAAAGTCTAAGTAGACAACATCGACCGCTTTATCCCGATCATGCTCACTGAAAACAAAATGGAAGAATTCCACCAGATTTGTGAGGCATGACCGGTGCTGCCGGAACCCATGCTGGGAACCCCTCAGTAGCAAATTTGATTCTAAGTGTGCCGTTATTTTGTCCACCATGATGCTCTCCATGAGTTTACAGACTATCGAGGTTAAACTGATGGGTCTGTAGTTTGACGGTTGGCTAGCATCTCCCTTCTTGAAGATAGGAGTCACCTCTGCCTCACGCCAGTCTCTAGGAACGCATCCAGTCTGGATTACCATGTTGAAGACCATGCACAGGTGCCGTGATACTTCACCATGCACTTCTTTCAACACTCTAGGTAAGAACCCATCCGGACCGGGGGACTTGTTTGCTTTTAATTCAATTATTTTTCTCTCAATTTCTTCTTGGGTGAAGACCGTTGACTCCAACTTCTCACTGAAGGAGTCCAAAGGTTCGGGAATGGGACCACTCTCCTCAGAGAACACTGAAGAGAAATACTCATTTAAGAGGTTAGCATTTTCTGCATCAGAGTGCATCAATGCTCCATCCTCATTCACCAAGGGACCGATCCTGCGTCGGATTGGTTTACGGCCATTCACATAACTGAAAAACTCCTTGGGGTTCTCTTTGCAGAGTCTAGCCACACGGACCTCCTCAGCACGCTTAGCCGCCCTTATTTTGGACTTCACGTTTCGATTCAGTCTTCTATGACCGTCAAAGTCCCCAGATGTCTTCGCTCGACGATAGGCAGTTCTCCTCTCCCTCAGTAGGTTACGGATTTCCCGATTAAACCACTTCGGTTGAATGAACTTCTGACCTGTTCCCTTCAGAGGAATAAAGCGCGACTGAAGTTCCATGAAGGAAGACAAGAATGACCTCCACAGATCATCAGCACTCTCTCCCTCTTCTAGTTCCATTTCAGCAACGCTTTCACGAAGACCTGCAAAGTTCGCTCTCCCCATGTCTAATTTTCTATGCACCGGGGTCACGGACTCCATATTAGGGACCTTAACTGAAAATCTTATAAGCTTGTGGTCGCTTCCACCTATTTCTTCGTTTACAGAGAGGTCTTGAATGATGTCATCCTCGGAGGTGAGGACCAAGTCGAGTATGTTAGCACCTCTTGTTGGCTCCCTTACCCATTGAGTGAGGAATTCATCATTTACAAACTCCAAGAGTGGTGTGTTCTCGGCAGAGGGCTCTCTGGTTTCCCAGTCAACATGTGTGTTGAAGTCCCCCATAAGGATGCACACCCTGCCGTCCACTATTTCACCCAGCAACTGGTATAGGTCCCTGTCCATCTCATTGAGTTGTCCAGGGGGTCTATAAAGCAGCAGGGTTCTGTATTTTGCAGTGCCTATTTCTAGGTCAACTCCAAGGAGCTCGTGGTTCGATGTGATGTTGCAGGTCATCGATTTGATGGAGTTCTTTACATACAACAGCACACCACCACCCCCTCTGTCCTCTCTATCTTTGTGGAAGAGTTGGTAGCCTGGAATCACGAATTCCCCTTCAAGATCTCTGTCTGAGGTTCTCAACCATGACTCCGTTATGGCCACCATCTCGGGTTCCTCTGTCGCAACGAGGGCCCGCAGTTCCAAAAACTTATTTCGGATGGACCTGGCATTGAACAATAGAACCTTCAGGGAACCCCCAACTGCAGGGCTCCCTATACTCCTCCGTTTCCCGGTTTGGACATTGTCTTGGTAGTGCTGGGGATATCCTTCTTCAGGATCTCAGCGAATGTCTTCTCTGGGGTCACTCTAGCATAGCGACGAGGGCTTTCCTCCACGCTCGATCGAGTGCTCCTGAGACATCGTCGGACGGCGTCTTCCATTAATTTGGAAAGCACTTCTTTCCCCTTTAGTGAGAGATGTGTACCATCCCTCTGGTAGAGGTCGTCTCTACCAAAGAGTGAGGTGTAGGGGTCCACAAAGAACACCCCCTCGGCAGTACACAAATCAGCCAGGCGCTGATTTACTGCAATGTTCTTTGACAGAGCAGTCCCTAAAGGGCCTCTCCTTGGGAGCATGCCAACAACTACCCTTCTGCGGGTTTTTAACCCACAGTCATCTACTGCACCGAGCACATCCGAGAGGACTCCTTCGGTCATGCCTACTCTACCATTTCTCAGGTAGATGTCATTACCACTCACCATGAGTGCAATGACAGCAGATCTGGACGTTTGGATCCTCTCAGCTTCCTTTCGGAGGTCAGCATTGCCATAACCTGGCAAACAATTCACCTTCACAGAAGTGTGAAGGCGATCTGCCATTAGGGGTTGCAGCCCTCGTGCCTGGGAATCACCTACAATGTGTATATCCACAGGCCTCTCCTTGGTAGGAGCACGAGATGCCTTGTGAGGAACCCGAGAGTGTTTTGAATTCCTGCCGGGCTCGTCACTTCCTCCAGGTTGCTTCTTCTTCGTCTTCTTTACCTTCTTCATTTTCTTTTCCTTATTTGATTCCTCACTTTCCTCTAATCCCTCCTCAACTGTCTTGGGTTTTTCTCCCTTCTCCATATTCTCCTCCTCTTTTCCATCACACTTTTCTGCAGTCTCTTTTCCTTCTGCAGTCTCTTTTCCTTCTTCATTGTTGTTGTTCTTCTTGTTGTTGTTGTTCTTCTTGTTCTTCTTCTTTTTGTTCTTCTTCTTCTTGGTCTTTACCGCCGTGGTGGAGCTCTCAGGTGAAGAAGCTCCTTGGACTGCCTTGTCTCTCACATGGCAGTCACACCTCTGTGAGTCCATCCGGAGAACTTCCTCCTTTTGGGAGTTGTTCTCCTTCGTGAGCAGTGAGATGTGCTTCATCAACCTCTCCTCGAGTTTGCAAAAGTCGCAAACACTCGAGGAGTCTAGGTCGCTCGCACTCCTCCCGCTGAACTCCTCACACCAGCGGTACACCTTGCATGTAGTACATGTAAATTTTCTTGCTGATGGACCAGTCATCTCGCTCTAATTCAATTCAATTTAGGACCAATAATACAAAAGAAAGGGTAATGTGATTTGGTCTCGCATAAGTCTCATCCGCCTACTTCTAGAAGGTTTTCGGTCGTTCGGCCAACAAAACCTTATGAGCCAAGCACACCAACCCTAAGGTCTCCCCTGGGCCAGATGGCCCCAATCGTGCCGCAGCTCCCAACTGAGCAGCACAAGAGTCCTAAGTAAATGGGACTCTGATTTTTCGACAGGGGTGCTTGAAGTGTAACCGTCGTCCTACTAATCCCTACTAATCCTCCATCCGCGGCCAAACTTAAAGCAAATAGTAAAACTAAATGTCCACGACTTAATCCGAGATCTTTTACTGGCCTGGCAGCCAGCGAGGCACGAAAGCTCTCTCACCAAAGAGCAGTCGAGCCTTTAGGCACCTAAGAACGGTCACAGGGAGCTGGTCAGGCTTATTAATCTAAGAGAATACCTACGGGGGTCCTGAGGCATCTCCATTACTCGTACCCCACACGCCTGAGATCCCTTCAATCTCAGCCCTTTCGAAACCTGTGAGCGTTAAAAGGCGTTGTTTTAGGAGGTTCCAAAGCCTCCCTTCTCACACGGCATAAGGTAGCTGGTGAGGTCCTTAACAATAAAAACTTATATCGAAAGTGATGAAGATTTTTTTTTTTTTTTTTTTTTTTTTGTTAGGACAGTTGGAGAGCAGTTGTGAAACTTAATATTAACATGAAGATTTGACAACTCTTAGTCAGGATCCTAATAACGCTACCTTTCTGGCACGGGTAACCCAACTGGACTAAATGTCCCCCAGCATAGCTAGCAAAATTCAAACAGATCACACAAGCTCTCTCACCGACGGCAAGGTGGTTGTCGAGAGAGAGAGAGAGAGAGAGAGAGAGAGAGAGAGAGAGAGAGAGAGAGAGAGAGAGAGAGAGAGAGAGAGAGAGGGAGAGAGAGAGAGAGAGAGAGAGAGAGAGAGAGAGAGAGAGAGAGAGAGAGAGAGAGAGAGAGAGAGAGAGAGAGAGAGAGAGAGAGAGAGAGAGAGAGAGAGAGAGAGAGAGAGTGTGACAAAGAAAATGGCACTGCAGGTAGGTGTGTGTGTGTGTGTGTGTGTGTGTGTGTGTGTGTGATACATCTTAAGACATGGATACTACAGGTGTTTACATTACAGGTTTAGTGTGGAGTGTGGCAGGGGATTGCCGCACACCTGACTCTGGAGGGAATGGCGTCACGAGAACCTGGGATGGGTCAAAGGTAAGTATAAATATTGTGTCTCTTTTGGTGTGTAATTTTGTAAGGTATAGCTATCCATCCATCCAGTCCATCTATCCATCCATTCAACTAATGTGTCCGTTCCTCAATCAACTAACGAATTGAATCTATCTAGCTTTCTACCCACCAACCAGCCAATTCAATCCATCCATCCATCATGCCCTCAGTCAACCAACGTATTGAATCTATATTTCTACCCACCATCCAGTCCATCTATCCATCTATGCACCGATTACGTCCATCCCATAATCAATCAACCAACTGAATCTATCTACCTTTCTATCCACCAACCAGCCAATCCATTAATTTCTTTTTCAGGACATATGACCTCGCTGTTGCGGCGCCTAATATCTATCTATCCATCAATCAGTCAATTAATATATCAATCAATCAATCATTCCTTTATTCCTGCCTCGTGTTGCCCACAGTGTCGTCCTGTCTATGCACGTCAGGAGATACTGGTACCCTTGGGAGGATGGGAGAGGGCCCACGTTGTCGATGTGCATGGTGTGGAATCTGCTGGTAGGAATGGTGAACTCGTGAATTGGTGAGCGTGTATGTCGTCCAATTCTTCACTTGCCTTCTCATTTCTGGCCATACTGCACGTCGACTAATAAGGCGAAGTGTACCTGCAATTCCCGAGTGCTTTATGGAGTGATAGTGATTGAATAAGTTTTCTCTGAATTGCTCAGGTATGTAGAGGCGTGGCATGCCACAGGATGTGTCACACCAGATGCATGTTGTAAAGTCAGGTGCCGTTATGCGTTCAAGGCGTAGGCCACTGTCACCCATCAGTAGTTCCTAGAGGTGAGTGTCATGTTGTTGGGCATGGACGATTGCTGCATAGTCTAGAGGAGGAATGTGTTGTACTGTGGCGATGAGTGGGTGTGGTGGTGGTGCCCTTGAGAGTGCATCAGCCACCGTGTTGTCTTTCCCCCGTATGAGCCGTATATCTGTAGTAAATTCGGAGATGAATGACTGATGTCGAGATACTTGTGGTGACCAGCTGGCACCAAGTTGTTTCATGGCTGTCGTAAGTGGTTTGTGGTCGGTACGTATGTGGAAGGCCCTGCCTTCCAAGAAGTGGCGGAAGTGTTTAACGGCATCATGCATGGCCACTAACTCCCTGTCGAAGGCACTGTATTTTCTTTGTAGTGGCTCAAGGCGTTTACTAAAGAACGCAATGGGCTTTAGCACCCATCAACATCCTGCTGTAGCATTGCTCCTACGGCGTCATTGGATGCGTCAGTGTATATGGAGGCTGGCGCGTAGGGCGTGGGATATGCCAAGAGGGTGGAGTCAGCGAGCTTATTCTTAACCTCGCTGAAGGCGGACTCTGCTGCAGGGTTCCAAGTGAGTTTCTTCTGTGAGGCTTTCTCCAAGCCCTTCAGCAGGTCATGGAGTAGGGCGAGTGTTGCTGCGGCGTGGGAGATAAAGCGGTGGTAATAATTTACCACCCCAATAATTCTCTCAGTTTCCTAGCCATGGTAGGGAGAGGGAACTCCCGTATAGCCTCCACCTTCTGCGGGAGCGGGGTAATTCCCTGCGGGGAAACGCGTTGGCCGAGAAAGTCTAGTTGCTCCATCCCTATTATGCACTTAGATGGGTGAATCTTAAGTCCATAATCTTGCAGGTGGGAGAATAATTCCCTCAGGTATTGCTGGTACTGCACATGATTGCTTGAAGCGATGGGGATGTCGTCGATATACACCACTACGTAATCGAGGCCTCGTAGTACATTAACCATAAATCTCTGGAATGTCTGATCCACGTTACATAAGCCGAAGTTCATTAGAGGAAATTTGTATAGCCCGAAGGGTGTGATTATCGCCGTCTTTTTTATATCCTCCTCTGCGACGGGGATCTGGTGGAAAGCCCTGACGAGGTCAATCTTGGAGAAAACTGTACATCCTTGCAGCTTCAAGTGAAAGTCAAGGACATGTGGAATGGGATACCTGTCAAGGATAGTGACTGCATTAAGGGCCCTGTAATTCCCGCATGCCCTCCATTCACTTTCCTGCTGTTTAGGTACCATGTGCAGGGGTGACGCCCACGCACTGTCAGACGGCTTGGCTAACCCTTGTTTGATCATCACTGTGAATTCCTGTTGTGCAGCTCGTGGTCATTCTGGGGGCATACGTCGAGGTTTGGCAAACACTGGGGGGCCCGTCATTGTGATTGTGTGGCAGATACCTGTGTCCTTGATTCTTGGAGAAGACCCTGCAGAGCGTAGGAGTGGGAAATCGTGAATAATGCTATCGTAAGTGTTAGTTTGTGTGATTTGTGTAATGGTAGGCGTAGCTCGTCGACAGTTTCTGGTGGGAATAGTAGCTCTTGACGGTTGGTGTATGAGTCTGTTACGTTTAGCATCGATCAAAAAGTTGTGTACCATCAGGAAATCCAGGCCCAGTATTGGTGCTTTAACGTCCGCTGCAACAAAAGGCCAGACCACGTACTCGTCCTTCACTAGTGTGACGCCCTTACTCCTGGTTCTGTAGGTGGCGATAGGAGAATGGTTTGCAGCGAGGAGATCGTAAGCGGTAGACGCCTGTCTCTTGCGGTCCTTTTCGATGGGAGGAACTATGCTCACCTCAGAACCCGAGTCAATAAGGAATATATCTCCTGACTCGAGGTCCTCTACCTATAGAAGTGTATGGGCGTGATTGCGTGGGGGCACACCTGTACCCACAGGGGGAAGTTCTGGAGGCCTGAGGGGGGGCACACGTGCGTGGACATAGGAAGACGTACGTTGAGCTGGGTTCGTGCGTGGTTGAGGGCATGGCGTAGTAGTGTGGGTGGCTTGGGCGTGTTGATCAACCTATCGTAGCGTAGAGTGTGAGGAACGTACAGCAGCGGCGTAGGAGTGACGTAGATGTGTGGGCAGAGAGGCGTCCTGAGGGTTCGTGGGCGTGTGCATTGCCTCGAGGGTATGGTAGTCGTCGTTCTTGTATTGTTGCGTCGTGGGTACGCATGTTGCATCCTAGGTGTTGGCTAGGATGCGTGGCGGTGACTTTCAGGGCATGTTCTTGCCACGGCCTTACTCGTTTCCCTGGTTGACACGTGGTGAATGGCGAGTGCCAGGGGACGCCCACTAGCGGCAATTATGTGCGAAGTTTTCAAAGCGTTGGTGGTAGAAACACAGTTGCGTGAGTAGGGTGTTGTTATTGTGTTGATGTGGGGAAGGATTGAAATGTGGAGGTTGTGTTGTGCTGTGTGAGGTAGTGTATTGAGGTAACGGTGGAAGAATGTGTGGGGTTGGGGTGACATGTTGGTGACAATAAGGGTGATTGTGCTGGGGGTGAGTGTTATGGGAGGGAGTACAGGGGTATACATACATGTTTAGGTGATAGTGTAGCATAGCTGATTGGTGGGGCTGAGTGGAGACGTGTGTGTGAAGTTGATGATGTGGGTATGAGTGTAGGATAGGCGTATGATGGTGGGGAAGGTTGGAAATGGGGTGAAATTGTTGAGATGGGGGTGATGTGTTGTATATATGAGGTTGAATGATCGTGAGGTGTGTGGATGTGGATGTATGTGCTTGATGGGTAGGGTATGAGTGTGGAATAGGCGTATGCTGCTGGGGAAGGTTGGAAATGAGGTGAAATTGTTGAGATGGTGGTGATGTGTTGTGTATATGAGGTTGAATGGTCGTGGGGGGTGTGGAGGTGGATGTATGTGCTTGATGGGTAGGGTATGAGGGGTGTTGGAAGTGAGGAGAAGAAGTAGGTGGCACGTGATGTGTAGAGGGTGTTGAAGGTGGTGGCGTAGTGGTGGTTGTATTGACGTGGTGGTGTAGTTGTGGATACGTTCATGATAGTGTCAGTGTGCTTAACATATTGGTTTATGGGCAGATCAAGGTGGGCTTGAAGGTGTGCGTTGGATAAACGAGGTGGCACAGGGACTTATATAACAATACAATATACAAAATAGTATGGAAGAAAATGAGGTAAAGTTGCACTTGGGGTAGGGATCACTGAGGAAAAGAGGTGGAAGTGAGATAACCATTACTTAGCTTATATGTTTGGCGTGAGTCCTTAAGAGTATGCGTAGACATGGCATAGGTGTCATAGGTGGCGCAGGTGGCGTAGTTGATTGCAGCATATGTAGAGGTGCGACGTCGGGCAGCGATGCACGTAGAGAAGCGTTGATGGATGTGCACGTGGTTGGGGTGTAGCACGTGGAGGATAAAGGCACGGGCAGCGATGCACGTAAGGTAGAGGGTAGGGCGACTAGGTACTCCCTTGGGAGGTTAACGTGTGTGTGTGTGTAAGGGGCGAAGGGAGGGCATGAAAAATAGGCAGAAAGGGGGTACACTTGTTGTACGGAAGGAGAGAAAGGGGTCTAGGAGGTAGGAGATAACAGCAGAATGTAAGAACGGAGATTTGGTAACGTATGAAACCGAGGACAGGGATAGAACAAGGAGGGAGTAAGGGGACAAGCACAGGAAAGTACAGCAACAGGGGCAAATATAACGTTAAGCGAAAATGTGTGGAATAGAGCACTGGGGAATATGAACACAATATCAATACTAGCGACAAAAACAGGGTTAGGGAAGTGTACGTGTAAAGGGGTACCTTGGGGTGAAGCGATGAGGTCATCGTGGGTGAAGTGATGAAGTGTTGATTGCAGCGTAGTCGTGGGATTGCTGGAACATCGGTATTGGTGTGTTGCAGAGGTTGAAGTGCACGTAACTTAGTGGAACTTGCGTGCGATGTACGTAATACCATGTACTATATAACAGAGTTGAAAAGCCAGGGTCACCAATTGAAACAGTAAGGAAACTCCTTATGTATCTACCCGGATGAACAGACTCTAGAATACACGGTACTGTTTATTGGTAATACACAGTTAAGCAGTACATATTAATATAGGGAAGGCCAGCCTGTCATGTAGCATTGTGGAGAGTCAGTAGTTGCAATGGAGCTTGTGTAGTAGTGTAGAGCAGGAGCACTACGTGTGGTCAGAGTGGGAACACGTGTGTATGCAGGTGTATGTCGAGGGCAGGAGGAAGTCAAGACCTTCCTCTGTAGTGGCTCGCTGGATAGTCTAGCCTCTGGGCAAAGCCTCCCCTTTTTATCCACTCCCTTCCAAGTTCCCGTATGTGGCGTGCCCACGTGACCAAGCGCATCACCTGACATGCTGCACCCATCTCGATTCATACCTGGGAGAAGCAGAAGGCCGGTGGCTGCACTCCCAAGAGTGGATTAAGCTGTGTCAGGGGAAGGGATTAATGTACACTCACCAGCACTGCCGCGTGGACAGGGGCTCACACATATTCAGATATATAGCACCACTGTGATTATTCAGCTCGAAACAATCCACGTGTATGAGATTAAGTATCCTCGTTACACTAGCACATGAAGTAACTTTGTTACTTAAGGAACTAAATCAATTGAATCTCTTAAACATGTGAGCCCCTGTACCACGCGGCAGTGCTGGCGACTGTACCTGTCAGACTGTGGCTTGTCTGGGGCTGGGGAAAGTACAGAGGAGCAAGGAGTGGCATACCAGCACATGGAATATACAAAGGAATAAGGAGTGGTGCATATGGCGCCACTACAATCCAAATAGATTCGGTTGACACTGCCACCATCTTCAGTGGTCTAGAGAGAGGAAAGGAATGACACAGATAGTACAAAGACTTGAACTTATATACAGTTTGTGGTGGGAGAGAGAAGGAGGTTTTAGTGGGAGAAGGAGGTGTCGGTGGGGCAAGTCAGGTGCTAATCCCCTTGGGCGTCACCTGGGTGTGGTTGAGGTGAGGTGTGTGGTGAGGAAAGGGACATTTCCACCAGGGATTTCATAACTGGATCACGTTTATACATCCTGGCCATCACTAAGGTTGAAATTATGGTATTTATCAATGCACATTGATTCAATAATCTTACGTTATGATAGGGGCTAATTTATTGGCAAGGAACTGTGATAATTTATACGTAAAACAACCCGACTGTGAGATGATAGGACGCATTGGAATATTATCTTTGTGTGTCTTTGGTAAGCCATACATATATGGTAACTTTGGATTGATCTGAATGAACGTCTTACTGTCTATATTCGGAACATTATTTAGCGATTCTTTCACTTTCTTGTTGAAGGTTGAAGAAAGTCTCTTAAGTAGGGAAGATCGTAATTTCTCATATGTTTTTGTATCACTCAAGAGATTTTCCATTTTATTTTTATATTCCGTTTATCAAGAATGACCACGGTATTGCTTTTGTCCGATTTAGTGATGAAAATTGCCTCATTTTTATGTAATTTGTTGAGAGAGCACGAAATTTTCTTGGAATAGAATCCGGAGAGTTCAAATAGTTCAGCAGGCGACTCATAATCATACCTCCTAGATATGGAAATTTTTCACGATAATTTATTGTGGAGGTACAAATTTTAACACAACATCATTACCTGGTTTTAACGCAAAGGATATTCCCAAACTGAGTACCTGCTCATCCACTTTTGTTAGTACATACGAGGACAAGTTTAGCACTGCATTAGGTATACTGCTGAGACAGTAAGGAAGCTCCTTATGCATCTACCCGGGTGAACAGACTCTAGAATACACGGTACAGTTTATTGGTTGTTGTTGTTGAAGTTTCTCAAGCTGTCTGGCCGAGCAGCCCCGAGCTCCTGAGGAAGGTCATGGCCTGAACCGGGCTTTCCCACAGTGCCCTCAGAGAGTGTATGTTGTGTTGTTAGCGAGTGTGGTTGTGTGCGTTGCAGTCTTCAATAATGTGTTTAATAGGATAGGGTGCTGTGTTGCATCCCGGACAGGCATCCGCAATGGCTCCATCCAGCCTCTTCTGATATGTCAGAAGGGCCGGGTGATGGCCACACCGCAGCCTGGCCAGGTGGACTCTGTCCTCACGGGGAAGGGAGGATTCGGATGGGTGGATGTCAGGAGGTCGTGCATACAGCTGAGTGTTGTTTTTGAGTGTTTGGATGGATTGATGAGTGATTTGAGTATGGATGTGTTTTTGGAGATTGGTTTGGAGTGGGCAGGGTGTAAGAGATGATAGTATTTGTGTATGGTATCGTGTACTGGGTGTTGTTTTGATGTTCCTTGGCATGTGTGGGTGTTGTGCCATGTAGTGTAGTGGATGGTGTGGGTTTGTAGAGGGGGCGTGAGTCCCTGGGAACGGCTTCGGTCACCCGGGCAATACGACAGTTTATTGGTAATATACAAGAGTGCAGTACATATGATATGGGGAAGGCCAGCCTGCCGATGTAGCGTCATGGAGAGTCGGTAGTTACAGTGTTGCTTGTGTAGTGGTGTAGAGCAGGGGTACAGCGTGTGGTCAGAGTGGGAACACGTGTACTGTAGGCCTAAGACGACGGCAGGGATAGGGCTGGTCCTTCCACCTCTGTAGCTTGCTGGGTAGTCTGCTATACAAGCGCCGCTCCGCTCTTTTATCTCCTTGCTTCAGGTTCCCGTGTGTAGCATCATTCACGTGATCACGCCCTCACCTGACCTGCTGCACCCACCTTGGTTCATACCTGGAGGAAGCGGGAGGCTGGTGGCTGGGTTCCCAAGAGTACGTTAAGCTGAGCCAGGGGACGGGATTAACCAAACCGCCAGACTGTGGCTTGTCTGGGACGGGGAGAGTATAATGGAACAGGGAGCGGCGTACCAGTACATGGAATATATATAAAGGAATACAGAGTGGTGCGTATGGCGCCACTAACTGCATTGGCTCCAAACACTGTTATCATACAACACTGATAATTTCCTATGATGGTCAACCTGAACGTGACGAGATTTTTTACCCACTTATTGCTGGCTGTTTCCATAAGAACTTGTAAAAGGTCCTGTGGCAGTTGTTGTTTCAGGGTCCTTAGGGCTAGGCGGAGACGATAGTACAAGTTCTCGATATCCCTCTTTGCTTGTTGTATGCTGTCCTTTAATATATACTTGGCAGGATCAGGAAAAGAAGAGTCACTTTGTGTGAAGATAGCAGGTCGAAGGGATCTAGGGTTGACCTGTTCCTGAAGGCAATCCTGGAGAAATTGTAGTTGTAATTTCCTGGTTTTAACAGCAATGACAAGTTTCTCATACTGCCGGAAACAAATCAGGAGATGAGGGAAGGTAACACAAAAGAAGCTGAAGAGTTGTCGTCTTATCGTGTGTTACAACCAGGACGTTGAAAACTCTTAAACAGTCAAAAGTAATTATTTAATTCCAGGCTCTAGTCCTACGGCTATAACAATAAGTTGAATTAATAAAGAACTTGAAACATTTAGATAATATGATGTAAATAAAGACAATAAATGACAAACAACTAAACACCTTATAACTATAAACTTAACCTATACATATACAAGAATAACTGGTGAGACATAAGAGAAAAGAACAGAATATATAATAAACGATACGTATGTGAATGTAGACAGATTACTGGCAGACACTCGTTATGGTGGTGGTATCGAGTGTGTAGGCTGAGAGGAGGTGGATGGAGGAGGAGACCCTTACAGGGTGAGTGGGGCCTTGATACTGACTGTGTGTCTTGACGAAGACTGGAAGTCACCTCTTCTGAGGCCTCATGAACCCCCGAACCCAACTCCATAGTGAGTTCGGATGTTTTAGGCCAATATTGGTATTGGTAATTGAAGGTAGTTAGGAAGTAGATTGGTGTAGAGGAGAGGATCGTAACAGACCCCCCTGCCGAAGACCTCCGCAGGGCTTGTCCGTAGGAGGTTATAGAGGGTTACGGGAAAGAGTGTCCGCGATGAGGTTGTCAGCTCCCCTGATATGTCGAACTTCTAGGTGATAAGGCTGTAGTGCCAACGCCCATCTTAGGATTCTTTGATTGGAAGTTTTCATTTTCTGGATGAAGGCCAGGGGGTTATGGTCCGTGTACACCTGAACCTTGTGTGGAGCCGTCTGTACATAACATTCAAATTTCTTGACTGCTAGTATGAGTGCCAGGGCCTCCTTCTCGATGGTTGAATACTTGGCCTGGTGTGATTTCAGTTTGGCTGAAAAGAAGGCGACAGGATGTAGTACAGATGAGGTGGTTGCTGGCTGCAGGAGTACCGCTCCAACTCCTACTCCACTGGCATCCACTTGGAGATTAAATGGCTGGTTGAAGTCTGGAGTTTTTAGTACTGGCTTGGACGTGAGGAAAGTTTTTAGCTTGTTGAAGGATTCTTCGCAGGCAACTGTCCAATTGAAAGGTGCCTTAGGACTGGTGAGCTGGGTTAGGGGAGCTGCGATGGTTGCAAAGTTGACACAGAATCTTCGGTAATAACCCACCATTCCAAGAAATCTCATCACTTCCTTCCTGGTTCTGGGAATGGGAAAGGTCAGAATTGCTCTGATTTTGGCTTCTTTTGGTCGTAAGCTGCCTCCTCCCACAACGTGCCCTAAATAGGTAACTGTGCCTCTTTCAAACACAGACTTCCTCAGATGGATAGTCAAGCCCGCCTCTCGTAATCGTTGAAAGAGGTCGTTCAGACGGGAGAGATGTTCTTCCCAACTGTCGGCCACCACCACGACGTCATCCAGGTATGCAGCAGTCCCTCGCAGGTCCCTCACGACAGAGTTTATCATCCTTTGGAAGGTAGAAGGAGCGTTAGTTAACCCGAAAGGCATTACTTTATATTGGTAGAGCCCAAATGGTGTGATAAAGGCTGAAAAAGTTCGGGCCTTCTTTGTGAGCGGGACCTGGTAATAACCTTTCTGAAGGTCTATTGTACTTATATACTTTGATGAACCCACTTGATCTAATAATTGTTCAATTAGAGGTAATGGAAAAGCATCTCTGACAGTGACTTCGTTAAGTTTCCTGTAATCAGTGCACATTCGATAAGAGTGGTCTGGTTTAGGAACTAATAAACATGGAGCTGCCCAAGGAGAGATGCTAGGTTCAGCTAAATGATAGTCTAAGAGATATTGAACTTCCTGTTTTAGAATGGCAGTTTTAGCAGGATTTAGTTTATATGGTGCAAGCCTAATGGGAGCTTTGCACTCTTCTGTAAGGGAGATGTCATGAGAAATGATAGTACACAAACCCGGACGATCAGCTGTGATTTCAGGATACTTTGACAACAGGGACTTAATATCCTTACAGAAGGAGTTTTCTAGTTCTGAACAATGGTATTGAAAATTTGATAAAAGGTGACTGTTGGGGAAAAATCCATTGGATGTTGGGAGGTCCACAGTAAGGATGTTTTCTCCATCAGTTTCCTCATCAATCTCCTCCTCGTCAGTCACTGTCTGGGGAACCATCGTCACACATAGAGCCACCACTGGCTCGTCACCTGATGTTCTGGAGAGATAATCGCGAATGAGATTAATATGAACCAATTGGGACTTTTTCCGCCTATCTGGCGTTTCTATTACATAGTTGAGAGGACTGAGCTTTTCTTTTATAACATAAGGTCCACTATAACGCTTCTGTAGGGGATTACCATGGCTGGGCAGAAAGGCTAGAACCTTTTGTCCTACTTTAAATGTTCTAAGGACTGCCTTAGTTCCCCACAACTGGGTTGTCCTGTCCTGCAACTGAGACAAGTGGGACTTCGCAAAAGTGCGGACCGTTTGCAACTTCTTGCCTAATTCAGATAGATATTGATTGACTGTTAAAGGATTGGGTTGAGAGTCGAACCATTTATCCTTAAGGATCTTCAAGGGACCTCGGATAGGTCGTCCAAATAAAAGTTCAAATGGGGAGACCCCCAAGGCATCATGCATGGTTCGCCTCTCTTATGGCAAACAAGAGCCAATCCAAATGAGTGTCCCAGCTTGTTCCAGCCTCATGACAGTATTTTCTCAACATAGTTTTAATGGTTTGGTGATATCTCTCCAGACACCCCTGAGATTGAGGGTGGTAAGCAGAGGAAGTGACATGTTTTATCCCCAACTCTGCCAGGACCTGTTGGAACATATTACTGGTGAAATTAGTCCCTTGGTCAGACTGAATGATTTTTGGCACTCCCATTGATGTGAAAAGATGTAGCAATGGTTTTACAATGGATTTAGTTGTTATGGATTTAAGAGGAAAAGCTGCAGGATAGCGGGTAGCCGGATCAACAACCGTTAGGATGTATTGATTTCTCTGTTTACTTACAGGCAGGGGTCCTACACAATCTATAATTATCTTTTCAAATGGCTCATTAATGATAGGGATGGTTTTGAGAGGAGCAATAGGAATTGGTCTATTTGGCTTTCCCACAATCTGGCAAATATGACAGGTCCTCACAAAGTCAGAGATATTCTTTCTCATTCCCGGCCAGTAGAAATGTGCTAACACCTTAAGATAAGTCTTCCTCATACCAAGATGTCCTGCATATCCATCATGGGCTAATTTCATTATGCTACTGCGGACAGAATGGGGGACAACAACTTGGTGTGTTTCTGACCAGGCATCTTTGTCTGAGTGGTGTGGGGGTCTGTAGGCTCTCATTAGAATACCATCCTGATGATAATAATTAGGTAATGTGTTCTCTTCGGCTTTGTCATCCGCAATGTGAATCAACTTAGCTAGTGAGGGATCACGTTGTTGTGCGGTGATCAGTTCCTTTTTAGATAAGGTGGTGTTAATTAAATCCTCTGGGACAAATGAAGGAGGGTTTAAGGAAGGGAGAAAGGAGGGTGACTGAGTGAGTTTGGTTTGGGATCGGGTGACAGCACAAGCTGGAAATAAAGAGGGAGTGGTTTCATCCACACTGGAGGTTGGGCTTTTCTCTAAGGGAGATTCTACAGTGTTTATTGGAGGAAGTACCGAGGATCCTGCCAGGTCGTTTCCCAATAGAAAATGCACTCCTTGCACAGGTAATGTCTCACTGACTGCAACACGAACAAGGCCAGTGATGAGGGGACATTGTAAGTAAATCTCAGCTAATGGGTAAGAATAATTACTGGTCAGGTCAGAAACTACCACTTTCTCTCCTGCATACGTCTCTGCTATATTCGAGAAGACACTTGACAAGATTATACTCTGTGCACAAGCTGTATCTCTCAGGATATTAATTGGAACCTTTGAATCATCAACAATCGAAGCAACTACTGTGAAAGTGAAGGGTTCAAACAAGGCTTGTATCGGGGCTGGGATATTAGTGGCAGCAACGGGTCTAGGATGGTTGATGGTTTGTCGATTGGGATAAGGAGGTTGGTTTGAGTCATGACATCCTGGATGAAGACATTTCCTAATAGTATGGCCCATCTTTTTACAATACCTGCATTGTACTCCTGACCGGGAATAAGATCCATGCCCCCCAGACTCACCAACCGGTCTCGAGAAGTAACCATCAGGGGACGGCCTTACAGATTTTCCTTTTCCACGTCCCCACCCATCCACCATTAGTGCATGGGCATCTGCCAGCTCCGCCGCACGACACAACTCTTTCTCACCTCTCTCCTCTATATGTCTCACCAGGAAAAAGGGCAATTTGTTTTTCCACTCTTCCAGAACAATAAGGTTGACAAGCTCTGAAAAAGTTGTAACATTTAGAGAGTTTAGCCATTTTTTACAAAACCTAAGTTTCTCGGTGGCGAATTCCACATATGTTTGATGAAAAGCTTTTGTTAGGGATCTGAAACGTTGGCGATAACCATCCGGTGTAATCGCATAAGCATATCGAATTTGCTGTTTGACATAATTGTAATCATCAGGTTGGTCTAAGCTGTTGTACACTCGTTGAGCCTTTCCTATGAATTTAGGAGCGAGCAGAGACATCTGTTTTTCTTCTGGCCACCCGTGTTTCTCAGCTATTCTCTCAAAAGAATTGAAGAAACCATCCACATCATCTTCATTAAAATTAGGAACAAGACTAGAAAGATTCCCAAAATTTAATTCAAGATGTTTTTCTTGTATTTCCAGTTCCCTAGCCTTAAACTGTGTGTCACTGTTTATTTCCTTATCTATTTTAAGTTTTTCTACTTGAAGCTTCTCTCTTTCAACCTCCCTTTCTACTTGAAGCTGCTCTCTTTCAAACTCCAACTCCATTTGCCTCGTTTTGAGTAGATTCTCTCTTTCAAACTCCAACTCCATTTGCCTAGTTTTGAGTTGATTCTCTCTTTCAAACTTTTCTACTTGAAGCTTCTCTCTTTCAAACTCCATTTGCCTCGTTTTGAATTGGTACTCTAGCTTCATTTTTTCTAGTTCCAACTGGTTTACAGCACCAGGACTCTCATGTTCGATTAAGTTTACTGAACCCTGAGTCTCACGAGACTGGTCATGGGGATCAACTAGCTGTTCTACTGGTGATGAACGGGGACGAAAACCAGCTGGTGTCATTTCCTCAATGGCAGAAGCCTCTACAACTCCTGATTCAACTAATGCCTCGACCACTACATTCTTAATTACTTCTTTTGTCATAGTATAATGAATGGACACTTGGTAGTGCTGTGCTAACCTCTTCCAATCCTCTTTCTTCAGCCATCTTTGTAATTTCTCTTTAGAAGGATTAAGAATGAAATCTTCTATATCAAATATCTGTGACATAATGAGAATATAATAACACGATAGTATGGTTCAAGTGATACAACCAGTCACAAACCCACTGAGTAGGGGATTTCTCTTATTTTAGAGGATGCCTCCTACCGATCAAGACAACGGGACAACGCACGTCTTGAAAACAAAACAAAAAGATGCTAATAAGCGACACAGGACTATTATCTCAGTGTGACACAGGATTATTATTACCTATCATCTAGGGGCAAGTAGCAGACCTTCACGTCGGTGCCCCTGTTACTCCGCAAGGAAACTAACTGCTACACCACATACACCACGCCGTATCACTCCAGGGTGGTAAAAGGATAAACCCTCGTCCCTCGGAGATGTCCCGATTTAGGATTATCAGCTTTAATGCTGAAGGACTCTCGTCTGTAAAGGCAGAGATCCTAGGAACACTTGAAGCTGATGTTCTCTGCCTACAAGAAACCCACATTAGCTCACAGCCAATGAACATCCCTGGCATGCACCTGATATCCCACCATCCTAGTCCCATTCATGGCAGTGTCATCTATATAAGAGATCCAGCCATCATAACAAACTCATGTGATCTCTCAGAGAATGGGATTGAAATCTTGCAAATTGAACTAGAAAAAATGACAGTAACATCAGTCTATAAACCACCTGCAACCCCTTTCGCCTGGCCAAGTAATCAAAATATCAGAAATGGCATGAAACCACATCTGATCATAGGCGATTTTAATAGTCATAACACCATATGGGGCTACAGTAATAATAACAAAGATGGTGAGGAAGTAGAACTTTGGGCACTTAACCAAGGCCTCACTCTCCTCCATGATGCCAAACAAAAACCATCTTTCCTTAGTGCCAGATGGAGGAGAGGGTACAATCCAGACCTAGCCTTTGTTACATCAAGGCACTCTAATACTTTTGAGAAATTAGTCCTGGATCTAGTCCCTAGATCCCAACATCGACCACTTGCAATAGACATCAGACCCATCATAAGACCACACATGGGCAAGCCAATAAAAAGATTCAACTTTCGTAAAGCTAACTGGGCAAAATTTACATCAATGCTTGATGCTGCAATCAACAGCATTAATGCATGCCCTGACAACTATGAAACCTTCAAAAACCATGTATGGAAATCTGCAACAGCAAGTATACCAAGAAGTGGCAGAAAGCAATACATCCCTTGCCTCACAGAACAAAGCAAGACTCTGTATTCTGAATACAAACAGGCCTATGAAAATGATCCTTTTGCCGAAGACACCATCGAAATTGGCGAATCACTGCTCAGCTCTATTGGCAGTGAAAAGAGAGATCGCTGGCAGGAGCTTATCACTGGTATTGATCTAACACATAATAGCAAAAAAGCCTGGAAAACTATCAAGAAACTTAACTCAGAATCAAACACCAATACTAGCATACCAGAAACAACACCAAACAAAGTCGCTCACCAACTCCTGCTTAATGGTAAACCCAATAACAAACCACGTGGGTACAAAAAGAAATTAAAAGAGGACACTAACAAAATCATGAATGAGAGCAGCACACAATTCCCTCCATTTTCTATCGAGGAGGTGGATGCAGGAATAAAAACCATCAAACTTGGCAAAGCTGCCGGAATTGATGGAATCACACCAGAAATGGTACACCACCTCGGCCCAAGAGCCAGAGAATGGATCACCAGGTTGTTCAACAAATGTGTGATAACAAAGAAAGTCCCCAAAGTCTGGAAAAAGACTAAAGTTGTAGCTCTCCTGAAACCAGGGAAAGATCCTAAATCCCCAAAGAGCTATAGACCTATATCTCTCTTATGTGTTTTATACAAACTATATGAGAGACTAATCATGACCCGAATCTCACCAATAGTTGACGACCAGCTATCATGTGATCAAGCAGGTTTTAGACCTGGCCGTTCCTGCTGTGGACAGGTTCTAAACCTAACACAATTTATAGAAGATGGCTACGAAAACCAACTTAAAACAAGAGCTGTGTTTGTGGACCTCACAGCGGCCTATGACACTGTGAACCACAAGGCCCTCCTCTTCAAGGTAGCTAAAATGATAAAAAACACCACAATAATCAAAGTCCTGGAATCTCTGCTTAACAACCGGCAGTATTTCGTTGAGATGAACTCAAAGAAAAGCCGATGGAGACTCCAAAAAAACGGACTCCCACAGGGCTCAGTTCTTGCCCCAATGCTCTTTAATATATACACAAACGACCAGCCACAATTTAGAAATATCCGCAGATTCATCTATGCAGATGACCTCTGCATTGCCACACAATCTAAAACATTTGAAATAATTGAAAACAGACTCACAGAAGCACTGTCCATACTTTCAGGTTACTATAAACAATGGTTTTTAAATGCTAACCCAGGAAAAACACAAGTCTGCACCTTCCACCTCAACAACCATCAGGCTAACCGAATTCTCAGAGTCAAATGGGAAAATGAAGAACTTGAAAATACCAAATTCCCTGTATACCTTGGGGTTACTCTCGACAGAACCCTCTCATTTAAAGAACATGTGAGAAAACTTAAAGAAAAAGTTGCAAGCCGTAACAACCTCCTCAGGAAACTTGCAAATTCAAAATGGGGCACAGATCCGAACACCCTCAAAACTACAGCAGTTGCTCTGTGTTTCTCCCAGCTGAGTATTGTGCCCCAGTCTGGGCTAGGTCTTGCCATGCATCAGCAGTAGATGCTGAGCTTAACCAGGCTTGTCGCACCATCACAGGCAACCTGAAACCCACACCACTACCAGCTGTGTACCGCATGGCCAGTATCGCACCACCAGCCATCAGACGTGATACTCTTACAAGACAAGAGCGCGACAAACAGCTAAGTGGCAGTAGACACCCATTATATGGCCACCAACAACCCCCACAGAGACTTAAATCTCGCAAGAGTTTTGCAACAACTAATGGTCTAGATGGGAGCAACCCAGCACAACATCGGCTGGAGCAATGGGAGATATGGGACAGGTCTACCTTCCATCCTACGGTACCACCACCATCCGAATCACTCCCAAATGGAACGTCCTTTAAAAGGAATGAATGGGTGGCCCTGAACAGAGCCAGGGCAAAAGTTGGCCGCACACAAGACAATCTCCACAAATGGGGGCTTGTTCCCCAACCAACCTGTCCCTGTGGAGAACCCATCCAAACAATGGACCACATCCTCCGAGAATGCACACTGGGTCCACATTGCACCGACCAAGATCTTCTGGATGCAAACCAATCAGCCTCACAGTGGTGCCAGTGGTGGCATGAAAAGATATGATGACCTATCATCTCTGTGTGAGAAAAAGATAAACGCGATAGTATGGTGATAATGATACAACCAGTCGAGGACAACCGGAATAGACCTCAGAATCTACCCTTGCTGTAACCACACCTAACCGTTTATGAGTACCGACAATGTCTAGGGGAAGGGAGGAGAATATCCTCGAGAGAGTGTACGTGGAGTCAAGACACCCACTGGATAATGATACAAGAGACACAGAATAAATGGTACACTCAGATTATATATATGATTGACTAGACACTTGTTCGATACTGATTCTTGAGAAACAGAGGGAAAACCAATACCCTCTGCTTGATACAGTTTTTAGAGCAACTGGAACCCTTAACAAGAGAAAAACTGTATGACCACTCACCTCCTTCCTACTACCAGTTAACCAATACCAAGTCAATGAACTACTCAACAAGAATTTAAATTGGTTGTCTCCTACAACACACACGTATCCAGGCGAGGTCGCCAATTGTTACAACCAGGACGTTGAAAACTCTTAAACAGTCAAAAGTAATTATTTAATTCCAGGCTCTAGTCCTACGGCTATAACAATAAGTTGAATTAATAAAGAACTTGAAACATTTAGATAATATGATGTAAATAAAGACAATAAATGACAAACAACTAAACACCTTATAACTATGAACTTAACCTATACATATACAAGAATAACTGGTGAGACATAAGAGAAAAGAACAGAATATATAATAAACGATACGTATGTGAATGTAGACAGATTACTGGCAGACACTCGTTATGGTGGTGGTATCGAGTGTGTAGGCTGAGAGGAGGTGGATGGAGGAGGAGACCCTTACAGGGTGAGTGGGGCCTTGATACTGACTGTGTATCTTGACGACGACTGGAAGTCACCTCTTCTGAGGCCTCATGAACCCCCGAACCCAACTCCATAGTGAGTTCGGATGTTTTAGGCCAATATTGGTAGTGGTAATTGAAAGTAGTTAGGAAGTAGAGTGGTGTAGAGGAGAGGATCGTAACACGTGGGATCCATAATGGTGGTGAAATCCCACTGGCGTGATGATCAAATACGGTGAGTAAAACCCACTCTTGTTGATGGAAAGAATATATTTATCCAAAAAGTTTCGGTGGACACTGCCACCATCTTCAGTGGTCTAGAGAGAGGAAAGGAATGACACAGATAGTACAAAGGCTTGAACTTATATATAGTTCGTGGAGGGGAGAGAGAAGGAGGTTTCAGTGGGAGAAGGAGGTGTCGGTGGGGCAAGTGGTGAGGGAAGGAACCTTTCCACCAGGGATCTCATTACTGGATCAAGTTTATACATCCTGGCCATCACTAATGTTGAAATTATGGTATTTATCAATGCACATTGATTCAATAATCTTATGTTTTCTAAAATCATTACATTTGTATATTAGATGGCTACCTTGCTAATCAATTCTATGGATGGCTTCACAAACATGGTTAAAAATAGCATTATTTACATTACAAGTTTTAGTGGCATATTTGTGTTCCTTAATTCTAGTCTCTAGGTTACGACCAGTCTCTCCTATATAAACTAGGTCACAGTCTATACATGGAATTCTATATATGCCTGTTTCTGACAGGAATCTACATTTGTTTTTTACTACCATGGATTTAATGGTGGAGGTGTATTTGAAGGCTATATTTACATCACTCGAGTGACAAATAGACCTCACCATACTCAAATCAGCGATGTAGGGCAAAGTGAGAAAACGTTTCTTTTGTGTGGTGGGGTTTTTTGAAGCATAATTGGATTTCCTTGCTGTTTGCATAAATATATTCTATCCGTCAACAAGAGTGGGTTTTATTCACTAAAAAAAACATCATTAGAGGGCTGTTATTCGACAGTTGAAAATGTATAGACAATATAAAAGAATATCTTTATAAGTATTGGAAAATATGGGAGAAGAAATTAAAGGAGGTCATTAACAACTGGGTGGGTGCATGATTGCCTACTTTACCGGTGCTTGTTACTTATGTTTGTGATATATGAATTGTAGAAGGTTGTTTGGAAAGGTAGCTAATATTGCGATTATCTGCACCGGCGAACTACTGGTTATGTAGGGTTCAGTTACCCTTATCAATATTCAGTGGAATTATCTTGTGGAAATGTATTCTTTGCTAGATATTTCAATTTTAAGATAAGACATTTCTGTAGGTTGGGCGGACAGTGTTACAAGATCCCCTTGGCAAAATTACGGAAGGTTCAACAGGCAGTTGTGTACAATACACCTGACCCACCCAATCGGGATACTTTTAGTTCCTATCCACAGGATATATTTTATTTTTAATGGGTCCGAAGGACACTAGGTTAGGTCCCGAAGGACATTAAGCTAGGTCCCAAAGGTAGCAACAGTCTACCGTTTTTAGTGTCTTTTAAATTTACACAGACCCTCCCTCAACATAACACCGTCCCCCACCCCTCAATTTTGACTAATTTTAATAATACAGTTCTTTTTTTTAGTGTATTTTATAATCTTTTTAAAATTTGTATATCCTTCTTAGTTAAATTCATAGGTTTTATTATCAATTCTCTTTTTTTTATATAACTGACCACTGACATAAGTTGGGGTTTGTTTACATTTTATTCATTCCTGCAGCTTTGCAGACTGTCTCGGTACAGGGGTAAGTTTGTGTTGTATATTTATATTAGTGCTTTATAAACATGTACAGACACACCCCACACAAAACAACATACACATGTACACTAACAATATTTTACACATATTGCTCACTAGCTTTAATACTCAACAACACTGACAATAAAAACACTGGCTGCACACATACTAACACACCAGACTCACTAACACCAGACATCTACACCCACACCTCCATATACACACACCTAAGGGCCCTCAAGGGTTAAAGGTGGCTTGTTTCGGCAATCTCCGGGGTGCCCTGTTGCTCCTTATGTTGTGTGGTGACACAGGGGCTCTGATCAACCCTGGCCCCCGCACCCCAAAGTACCCCTGTCAGCTGTGCCGACGGGCCGTCAAATGGGGCAAGCGGGCCATTCAGTGGGATCGCTGCTGTGAGGTTTCCCAGCATGCAGGTTGGTATCATGTCAGCTGTGTTGGGGGCTTCACGGCGGCGTTCGGCGGATTGGAGGGTCGGAGCCTTTCGTGGATCTGCTGGGACTGTGGTGCGCCCAATTTTACCTCCTCCCTTTTTCACTCCCCAATACACTACACCAATAGATTCAGCCTACTAGACACCACCCACAACCCACAACGCACCTCCACCATTAGATAGGATCACCCGACGTTTAGGTAGACGCAACAGAGACAATTCCTCCCCTACACAAAACCGACAGCAAGACATGACTTCCCTTAACTCCACATCATCCACTCCTCCTCTCCCAAACCATTCTACACCCAACCAGACTCTCCATAGTACACGCTCATTCTCCATAACACCAATCACCATCCCCAATAGATCATCCATCCTCACACCCCATTCTACCACCAATACCACACTCGACTCCATCACCTATAAAAAACTCTCTTCCCTTTGTACCCTAATCATTAACTTTCACAGTATCATAAACAAAAGAGCCGCCTTTCACCAAACCCTCCAGACCTATGACCCCGACATTATTATAGGGACAGAGACCTGGCTCACACCTGACATCCAGGACAGTGAAATCTTCCCGACAGACAGTCGCTATAATATGACCCTACACAGGAAGGACAGAATAGACGATAAACATGGCGGAGTCCTAATTGCGACAAAGCCAGGACTAGTTGCGACCCCAGCCACCGAACTGAACACGGACTCTGAAATTATAAGGACTAAAATACAGATACAGGGCTGCAGGACACTCATTATAGGATCCTTTTATCGTCCCCCGAATTCAAACTTAGAATACCTGCAGACCCTTGACGATTGTTTATCTAAAATTAACCCCTCCAAAAATATATGGTTGGCTGGTGACTTTAACTTTCCCGACATAAACTAGACAGCACAGGCGACACTGGATAATGAAGGCTAATGAAGGTATATGGAATGACATTATGGGCACGGGTAAAACGGATGTGATGGCATTTGTCTGGTCTAAATGTCATCTGCCACTTGACTTCCCAGTCTTCAAGTGCAGTTAGGTCGTCCTGTAGTCGAAGGCAGTCATTCCTATCTTTAATTGGTCTGTAAACTAAGCTATCGTCTGCAAAGAGTCTAGTGGTAGAGGAAAGTGAAAGTGGGAGGTCATTAATGTATGAAAGGAAGAGAAGGGGACCCAGGACAGTGCCCTGGGGTACCCCAGAAGTCAAAGGAACAGATGGAGACTGACTACCGTCAAGAACTACACGTTGCTTTCTGGTAGTCAAGAACGTTCTAATCCAGTGAAGAAGTTGTCCCTGTATGCCATAGAATTCTAATTTGTGTAGTAATCTTTGGTGAGGGACTTTGTCGAAGGCTTTGGCAAAGTCTGATACTATGGCGTCAACCTGTCTAATTTTTGTGTCATTGAGGGACTGCAAGATGTCATGAGTAGTTACCAGTAGCTGAGTCTCACACGAGCGTTTAGGCCGAAAACCGTGTTGATTGTCAGTCAGTATATTTTGGTCCATTATATGTCTATGAATTATGTGTTCTAAAATTTTGCAGGGGACTGAGGTAAGTGAAATAGGTCTATAATTAATGGGAAGGGTTCTGTCTCCGGATTAAAAAATTGGGGTCACATTTGCCAAAAGCCAGTTTTGAGGGAGTTCACCGGTCTGTAATGTCTGTGAGAATATAACCTGCAGGACAGGGGCAAGAACGCTAGCGTTAGTCCTCAATATCCTGCAGGGTATATTGTCTGGTCCAGTCGCTTTGTGTATGTCTACCTCAGATAAGAGTTTCTCAATTCCTTGGGTGTTTATATGAATGGGAGGGATAGGTGGGTGTGATGGTGTTGGCATGTCTGGTAAGTGTTCATGTTCATGGGTAAAAACAGACTGGAATTGTGTATTAAGGGCGTTGGCTTTCTCTTGTGGGTGTGTAACCAAGGAATTGTTGTGTAGTAATGTTGTAATACCGGTCGAGTCTCGTTTGCGTGCTTTAAAAAAGCCGAAGAATTTTTTGTGGTTTTGTGTGTTGTCTGCGAGGAAAGTGGATGTGTATTTAGTTTCTGCTTGTTTAGTTTCTTTCTGTAGTGTTTTCTGTATGTTTTTGTATTCTAACAAGTGTTCTATATCGTTGTATCGTTTTGCTCTGTTGTATGCCTTAACCTTGTTTCTGTGTAGTCTTTTTAATGTGTGTAAGTATGTAAGTGTGTAAGTATGAATGTGTGTAAGTGTGTGTAAATAAGTATGGTGTAAGTGTGTGTAAGTATGTACGTATATAAGTGTGTGTAAGTGTTTAAGTATGTGTGTGTAAGTATGCATGTAGAGAGAATTTTTGAGTCCGTCTAAAATAATAATAATAATAATAATAATAATAATAATAATAATAATAATAATGAAGAGAGAGAAAGATAATAATAATAATATTAACAAAAATAATATGATAATAATATTTTGTTTTAATATCCTTAATAAAAATAATAATAATAAAATATTTGTAATAATAAAAATAGTAACAATAATAATAAAAATAATTATAGTAAAAATAATAATAAAAATAAAAATAATAATAATAAAAATAACAATAATAAAAATAATATATTTACCCAAGAAATAAATTGGTAAAAGAATATATGAATTATAAATAAATTATATAAACAAGTCCTCGTTAAAAATAAAAAAAAAAATATTCCGTTTTCTCTAATAAAAAATATTCGTAAATATTTTGGAGTAAATGATTTCCTCCAAGCCACTCCAGGCAACAGAATTATTCCCCTTGTATTTGTTTAATTAATCGTATTTTTTGGATGAACCAGGTTACTCCAGTGTGTTATAATGGTCACGTGATGTCCCTAAGGTCATTTTGGAGTAAACTGGTTGCTCCAAAGTGTAATTATTCCGTTATTAATACCTGTTACCTGAGATACCCTTGGAGGACTCTGGGTGCTCCAATCATTACGCTGAAAATTTAAAACCACAAATATTCGCATATTTCGTTAATTAATGACTTAATTAATGTCGTAATTAGTGACGTAATTATATCAAAACGACGGGAAAATTACGGGGAATTTAATGATGAAATTATTAATCCAAAATAATTAACAATAAATGAATTATAAACCAAAACGTGAATTTTTTTTTCTCCTAATAAACTTGTAAGAGGCCGGCCTGTCCGGTAGAAAACTGGCCTGAACAGACGTCAGTTCAGGCCGATTATACAGGGTTATTCAAAACTACATTTACAAAATGACAGGGTAAATTCCTGACATGATGTTAAACATAGTTCCATATATATTTTTCAAAAATGTAAAAAGTTAATTACACACAAGAAAGCCAAATCCATTTCCGTGGGCGAACGATCGAACGCTTTAAAATTATTTCCTCCCCCCCACCTCATTCCTTGCTCTCTCTTAAGTGGACGAGGCAAGTTTTAAAACGTATGAAGCAATGAAACCCTTATCGATCATGGGATTCAAACAGATCCGTTGGCTTTTAATCGATCCCAAGACTTCGTGTTTCTTGTAATGTCAGATAAGTTACTATCCGTTTCAGCGCCGGACAGACGCTGTTTTTCGCAAATATCTCCTAAACTAATCGTTGTATCAATATAATATTTCAGCACACTATCTTTAACACCCGGGCGTAATTTATGGCTGACATACCATATTCCTATATGTGTTATGCGAGGAGTTTACTCGTGAAAAATAGCACAAAGCCAGCCGGTCATATTGACGCATTCAAAGGAAGTTTGGCCCCCCCAACACCCTCCCAAACCATTCCTAACCACAACTACATCCCCCCCTTCTCACCCCTCCCACCTCCTCTTCTCCCCCTAGCTCCTCGCCTCCCTCATCACTCGTGGCCCTCCCTATTTCTTCCATCACTGTATTATATATTAGAATGTTATGTAGATGTTTATGTATAGATATGATTATTGACTAAGAGTATGGTGCAGTACAATTCTATAGAGGCAAGACGTATTTCACTTTGATAATTACTGTACAACAGCATGTTTACATACATGTAGTATGTAGAAGGTCCATGTTTGCAGTCCTTATGGTCAACCATGCAAGTGAACACGATGTACTGGCATTACCTGTGGTCTGGACCTTCTAGGAAAAGTTATTAGATACTGTGTACCTATTCATTATAAAATGTCAACTTGGTCCAGTTAATATAATGTTATATTGTTGACTTGTCCCTTTTATATATATATTATCACCAAATTATATATATATATATATATATATATATATATATATATATATATATATATATATATATATATATATATATATATATATATATATATATATATATATATATATATATATATAATAGTGTAGGATTTAATGATGCAAACATGATAAAACAAAATTTATTCACAATCACTGTCAAGGAAAATGTCATCGTCTTCATCATCACTGGCAATGTTTATGATAATGGGTTCGACACTCTCGTGTATGTTGTCAGTCTTCCAGTATTCTTCTTCATATTTACGGGAGTGCTGAACAGCTCCCGCCCACACGTCCTTGTGTACCAATTGCCTGGCTCCATCCAGAGTAGCCCGTAGCTCCGTCCGGGTAAACCGCTGGAGTGTGGAGCGCACATAACGCTTCATAAATCCCCATACTTGCTCGATGGCGTTGAGCTCGGGGTGGCCAGGTGGCAACCGTATGACATCGTGGCCCCACATACGGATGGTGTTGTCGATCTTATACTGAGGCTGTGGACGGTTCTGCTGGCAGAGGAACAGCAGCTCAGGGCGAGTGGCAGCAGGTGGGATGGAAATATTGTGCTGCTCCAGCCACCTAATGAGGTCCGCCTTCCTGGTGGCTGTGGTAGGGCATCGACTCTCCTCCGTCAGCTGGCTGTGGTATGGTGCATTATCTAGCACAAGTACCGATGGCTCTGGCAGTGACGGAAGGAGCTGCATTGTTAGCCATCGCATGAACAGTTCGCCGTTCATTTCTCCATGATAATCACCCTGGTTGGTCTTGGCTGGGTAGCACAGGTATGAGCCGTCAACAAAGCCTTCGTCCGTGCCAGCCGCGACCACTACAAATCTCTCCCCTTCACCGGGTGGTAACTGACGACTGTAGGTGGTGTTGAATGGAGCCTGTGTGGTATCTACCCACTCCCTACTGTGGCCCATCCTGGTGGTAAACCACGTCTCATCCACATACACCACCTTCCTCCCCTCCTCTCGGTGGCGCTGTAGAGCCCGGAGAGCGCCAATCCGACGACACACCACGTCCATCGATTCCCTCCTTACATACATCTTTCGCTGTGACAGCCTGTATTGGAATCCCATGGTGTGCATGATCCTCCAAACTGTTGTGTCAGAGGTATCCTCCGGGATGATACCAGCTGTTTTCAGATCCGCTGCTATGACTCTGAGTGTAAAATGTTGTTTTTCAAAAAACTTGATGTGGATGTGGCGGCGTATTGCACCAACAGTAAAATTATCAAAAGCAGCCAGTGTAGGTGGTGGTGGTGGTACGGGTGTGGAAGGGGAAGATGTGGTGGTAGTGTTGACTATGTCCCTCACTCTTGACACACTCATGCCCAAGGTATGCGCAACTCGCTCGTAAGGCCTATGTGCATAAAGATAAATGTTGTTATGCTATACATATCTTCTCACCTCACTTTATAATATGACAATGCGACACAATACACTCTCCCCTACTATTATATAACATATGTATATACATATGTAATAATGTAATAATGTATGTAAGAAACAGACAAAATTATCTACTCACCTATTAAAACTTATATAAGGTCTACCAAGTGTGCTTTCACGTTTGTACAATGTGGCAAGACGAAGAACAAACGCTGTCCTGCATCCACGGGGGCAAATGGACAACATTGTTGCTAATAGGTGCGCCTCGGCAGTCAATGATTTCTACCCTGTCACTACTTGAGTCATAGCCTCGGACTGGGGGGTACCTCATACCTCAGAGAGAGAGGGAGGGGATACGGGAAACTGTGAATATTCAATTAAGGCATAAATTGGTTATTTAAAAAGGTAAAGAACACATGAAGCAACAATGAACGATTATATTTGGTTGCCCAAAACCAAAATTAATCATTTTTCTGGTCGCCTTAGACACGTGAGTTATTATCCGGCTATACGGCCATTAACAACGGGATTAGCTATTGCTTTAATGGTCGTTTGACCCACTCTGGTTTTCATGTCCACACACAACAGTAACTGTATTAAACAATATTACTAATGAACGATACGTATATACATACGGTCATAAAAAAAATAAAAAATGGAAGGGGGATGGTGTATATAGGGTGGTGAAGAGTGAAACGGGGAGGAGGATAATGTGATATTGGGGCAGGGAAGGAAGGAATGGTGTGGGGGGATTTCGGGGTGTTGGTGGAGGGGTTACACGAGTACCCCACACTCGTCCGATTCTCTATAACGCCTTAGATATGATGACTGGATTAGACTTAATATCACTCAGTAAACTCCTAACATAACACATATAGTAATATGGTATGTCAGCCATAAATTACGCCCGGGTGTTAAAGATAGTGTGCTGAAATATTATATTGATACAACGATTCGTTTAAGAGATATTTACGAAAAACACCGTCTGTCCGGCGCTGAAACGTATAGTAGTAGAACCGCCCTGGCATTTACACGTATCACTCGGTAAGTGTAACTCGACCACAAAACAATACCCGTGATCGATAAGGGTTTATTGCTTCATACGTTGTATTAAGTTCCCTCGTCTACCCGAGAGAGAACACGGGGTGCTGTGTGGGGGGGGGGGGGGAGTTAATTTTAGAAGTGTTCGATCATTCGCCCACGGTAATGGATTTGGCTTTCATGTGTGTAATTAACTTTTAAAATTTTTGAAAAATACACATGGAAATATGTTTAACATCATGTCAGGACGTTACCCTGTCATTTTGTAAATGTAGTTTTGAATAACCCTGTATATACACACACATAGACACACACATACACACATAGGAACACACACATACACACACATACACACACAGATACACACACACATATACATATACACAAACACACACAGACACACAAGTCTATCAACGGCCTGTCCGGCGGCCTGTGTGTGTGTAAAACTGGCCTGAATTGACGTCAGTTCAGGCCGATTATATACACACACACACACAGACACATAGACACACACATACACACATAGGAAATCACACACACACACACACACACAGACACACATACACAAACACACACATACATATACACACATAGATACACACATAGGAACACACACACACACACACACATACACAAACACACACACACACACAGACACAGATAGATACACACACATACACATAGATACACACACACACACACACACACACACAGATAGATATACACACACATTTACACACATACATACAGATAGATATACACACACACATACACATACACATATACACACACACACAGATAGATACACACACACACACATAGATATGCACACACATACATACAGACACAGATAGATACACACACACACATACACAGATAGATACACACACATACACATAGATATACATACACACACATAGATATACACACACTGTAAGGGCCGAAATACTCAACAGCTGGATTCATACTCCTGTCTCTAACATCAACTTATGTTTCCTTGTCTGTGTACTCTGTTCATACACATTTATTCCCTTGTACCAGTTAAGTAATTTTTTCCTGTTTCCTAGATAGTAATGTGGTGCATTAGTGGAGGGCGAGAAGAATTTATCCGCTGGTTCAGCATGGTGCTCCCAATATACCCTGCTTGGCAGCCAGGGCAAGTAAACTGGTAAACTACCGACGAGCACAAGTCTTTGGTGACGCTTCATTAAAACTCCAGCAAAAATTGTCAAAGAACCTCAGTAAATTCTATCCTCATATTAACTTTCGATACATTTTAATGAACTCTTATCGTATTGGTTCGCTGTTCCGAGTCAAAGACCCTATGCCTACTGACTTGTGCTCGTCGGTAGTTTACCAGTTTACTTGCCCTGGCTGCCAAGCAGGGTATATTGGGAGCACCATGCGAGCTCTCAAGATCCGTATCGGCGAGCATATGGGTCAGTCAGGCAGAACGGGTCGCAGGCTACACTCTCCTCCTTTCTCTGCTGTGAGGGAACACTGTGAGTCCTGTGGTGTTTTACCAAATTCTTCTCATTTTAAGGTATTAAGGCAGTGTCCTTCTAGTGATTTGAGAATTACTGAGTCCCTGTTTATCAAACTAGAAAAGCCCCAGTTAAATAACACCTTTTCTTCATATCCCCTTCGTTTTTAATTGATGTAAACTTATAATACTGTGATAATGTTTTTAATTCCTTTCGGTGTTTGTTTTTAGATCACTGATGATGACATTAGATATGTCGAAACGTTTGAATAAACTTACAAGATGTTGTTCGTCACGACTTTGGCTGTCCTCTTCCTAATAATAATAATAATATCCACAATATTATTTATAATGCTGTTAAAGGTAAACATGACAATATTGTTAATGTAATGAAATAATATAAAGCAATAATATTAGTAATGATAAAAGTAATGATAATGACAATGACAATAATAATACTAATAACAATAGTAATAATAGTAATAATAATTATAATAAAATACAATGTAAGTAATCATAATAATAAAAATAAATACAACAGAATTATATCAAGAAGAATAAAGAGAAATTATTAATTAAGAATACAGGGATAGTAGGTGTTTCTTGTAGCTATTTTGAAAGGATTGTAGACTGACAGATTGTTTAATATTGCTGGGAATATTATTCCATGTTTTGGGACCAAGGTATAACAGTGAATGTGTGAACAGTGTTAGTTTGTGTCTGGGTATAGGTAGTAAATCTTGGTTACGAGTATGATAAGTGTGAAGGGGTTGTAGATTGTATAGGTTTGATTTTATTTGTTTGTACATATAGGATGCAATATTCAGTTTAGAGATGTCTGTTAAGTTAAGGATATTTAGTGATTTGAATAATGGTGGTGTGTGTGTACAAAAGTCACTATTAGTCATTATCCTGATAATTTTTTTGTGTAGAATGTTGAGGTTATATAAATGAGTGGAATAAGTATTTGACCAAATTGAATTGCAGTAGTTTAAATGAGGATATATATGAGCATAATAAATACATTTGAGAACTTCTGGTGGGGCGTAATGCTTAACTTTGAGGAGGAGTGGAATCATTCTGGACAGTTTCAAACAAAGATCAGAAATGTGGTGCTTGAATGTCATTTTCTTGTAAAAAACTACGCCAAGAAATTTAGTTTTGTAAACCTGTTGGATATCATCATTTAATATTGTTAATTTGGCAATGGTTGGTATTTAGAGATAATGTTGCTGAATATCATATAATATGTTTTTGTGGTATTTACTGTGAGTTGGTTAGCCAAGCACCAATTTGAAAATTTTTCAAGCTCTAGATTTGCACTGTTGATTAAATCAGTAGGTTGATCTCCTATCATATAAAGTGTTGAGTCGTTGGCAAATAAAATTGTTTCTAAAGTGTTAGTTATATTACAAATATCATTAATGTATAAGATAAACAAGATCGGTCCAAGGATACTACCTTGTGGAACTCCAAGGTGTACTGATTTAGTTGGGGAAGAACATTTATTAAGAATTACATATTGACTTCTATTATTTAGGTAGGAACTGAACCAATCATGTATACACCCTCGTATACCGTAGTGATACATTTTGTCAAGAAGAATATTGGGTTGAATGGTGTCAAAAGCTTTACGAAAATCAATGAAAACTGATAAGATAGATTTGTTTTTGTTAAGGGCAGAATAAACATCTGATGTAAATGTGTTGATAGCCTCAAGAGTGCTTCGACCAGACCGAAAGCCAAATTGCTTGTTATTTAAAATGTTATGTTTATCTAGGAATGACATTAAATGCTTTTTCATAAGTGCTTCAAATATTTTTGGAAAACATTGGTAGAAGAGAAATTGGTCGGTAATTTGATATATCAGATTTATTGCCTGCCTTGTGGATGGGTATTACTTTTCCGATTTTGAATCTGTCTGGGAAGATGCCTGTATTTATGGATTGATTAAACAATATTGAGAGTGGTATAGAGAGTGTATCTTTGTTTTCTTTGATAATGTTTGGTGGGATCTCATCAAGATGTACTGACTTATCTTTCAAAGTTGATATTATCCTCATGGTATCGTAGTTAGTTATTGGAGGTATTGCCATAGAGTTTGGATAATTACCACGGAGATAAATATTATGGGAGTTTATTTTAGGTGGCAGTTTGCTAGCGAGTTGAGGAGCAATGTTTACAAAATACTCATTGAATGCTTCGAAGATATCGGTAGGAGTGTTTTTAATTATATTATTGTGACTAATAGAGTAAGTGGTATCATGTTTTTTAACAGGATAATTAGATAATTCATTTATAGTTTTCCATAAGTGTTTAGTGTTAATTTTGAAGTTACTGAATTTATTAAGATAATAATTTCTTTTTGTCTGTTTAATGATAGCATTGAGTTGATTTCTATAAGTTTTGTAAACATCCAAGGTGATTATTGCAAGTTTGAAAGATTTATAGAGAGCAAATTTATGTTTAATTGCTTTAGCAATTTCTTGGTTTAGCCATGGCTTTTGCAGTCTTTTAGAGGATATATGTTTAGTGATGAGCGGAAAGCATGAAAAGTATAAACTATATATCGTATCAAGAAAAAGATTACAATTAGTGTTAGTATCTTGATATTTCAACAAGGACACCCAATTAATTTCCGAAAGTTTGGCTTTTAATTTCTGACGATTTTCGTTTGATTTAATTCTGAATGTAATCTTATGTTTAGTGTTAAGTCTGTCGAAAACTGGAATGTTAAGGAATACAGGAAGATGGTCGGTGATAGGAAAAAGGATGATTCCCGAGGAGGAGGGAATATTATAGTTAGTCCATATATGATCTAATAGGGAAGGAGAAGCATTAGAATTATCATCAGAGAATCTTGTGGGTCGTGATATTATATGAGGAAAGAAATTATAGTATTGCATCATTGTCAAGAAATTATTTGTAGGTGGATGAGAATCATGTTCCAATAAATTGATATTGAGGTCACCAGTAATGATAGTATGGTTATTAGTAAAAATGGCTTGAGATAAAAATTCATCCATAAATAAATTAAATTCATTAACTTTATGGTGTTTATCATGGTGACGATAGATGGTACATATAATGAACTTTGCTTGATCAAAATTGATTTGAATAGTACAAATTTCAGCGTTATCATCATGAATACAATAATCATTTAATTGTGTACAAGAGATGTTACTATTCACAAAAATAGCAACACCCCCATAGCCTCCGGATCTATGTGTATGGAAAGAATTGAAGCCAGCAATATCATTATATGGTGCAGTATTTGGGGTGAGCCAGGTTTCACTAATGCATAGTAAGTCAGGAAGTTTGGGAAGGGATTGAATAAGAGTAGTAAGGTGATCATAGTTCTTGTTCAGGGACCGAGCATTGACATGTAGAATGCTTAAATAGTCAATTACATTAGATGGAATACTTAATTTATATGACTGTAAGTCATGATACTTACATATATCATTGATGTTTAAAGTGTTATATATAGAATTAATAATTTCAAGATCAACATTGTTTTCATTTTGGTTATCATCAACATATTTTAGGAGCGTGTCAAATAAATTACTATTTGCTATGTTCATTAATAAAAAGTTATATTAAGTTAAAGGTTGTAGTTTGTCAGAGGATTAGAGGTAGGGGAGGAAGGGAGAGAGGAGATTCGAGAGAGAGTTGAGAGGGGAGTAAATTTATCAATAACAACAAAAAATTGTAATAATAAAGGAAGAAAAAAAAAAACTTATTAATAAATATATATGAGACTGATAAAGGCCAGTCTGTAACGGGTATGCATGTGTTGTACCTAGTTTAGCAGGTAGAATAGTTTATACATGGTATATAGTAATAGCAGCAAACGGACAAAATTAACCAGGGAAAACAAAATAGGAGTATATATACCATAGATGAAACAATTTGCTTATGAATATACCATTGTACATATTGTAAAGAATAAAAATACTAGTAGTAGTAGTAGTAGTAGTAGTAGTAGTAGTAGTAGTAGTAGTAGTAATATTAGTAGTATTAATAGTAATAGTAGAAGTAGTTGTGGTTGTAGAAGTAAAAGAAATAGTAGTAGTAGTAGTAGTAGTAGTAATAGTAATAGTAATAGTAGAAGTAGTAGTAGTAGTAATAGTAATAGTAGTAGTAGTAGTAGTAGTAGTAGTAGTAGTAGCAATAGTAGTAGCAATAGTAGTAGTAGTAGTAGTAGTAGTAGTAGTAGCAACAATAGTTTTAGTGGTAATAGTATTAGTGGTAGTAGTATTAGTGGTAGTAGTATTAATAGTAGTAGTAGTAGTGGTGGTAGTAGTAGTAGTATTAGTGGTGGTAGTAGTAGTAGTATTAGAGGTGGTAGTAGTAGTAGTAGTAGTAGTAGTAGTAGTAGTAGTAGTAGTAGTAGTAGTAGTAGTAGTAGTAGTAGTAGTAGTAAGTAGTAGTAGTAGAAGAAAGTAGTAGTAGTAGAAGAAAGTAGTAATATTAGTAGCTCTATTTGAAAGAAAAAAAAATACATATATACGGTATGGTAACATAAATATTAATGGTGTCATTAGAAATATTAACAGTAATAGTAATCACATTGCAAATAGTAGTGTTATTAATATCAACAATCGTATGAATCCAAATAAGCGTTAGTTCATGTTTTCAGCTGTATTTTTGAAGATTGGATGATTATCAAGGAATAGAGCAAGTGACTGGTCATTGGTTATGGTGTGCTTAACTGTGGAGTTTCTAAGTTTCACTATTATCCTACCATCAGAAGTGTGACATTGTTGGAAAAGGTGTTTATGTTGTGTCCTGATTCTACGAATTACAGTATATATCTCACGGCGTTTAGGGGTCAGTGATTCATTAATATACAGTTGTGGTTTTACGGTTATACATGTGTGTACTAGTTCTGATTTTTTTATGCGGTTTTGTAGTTTCACTATTATTGGTCTTGTTTTCCCTTGAGTTTTACGGCCAATGCGATGTGCAACATTAATATCTGTATGTGTCATGTTAACATGGAGGTGGTGTTTGATGGTGTTCACTATGAGGTCACAGGGGTTTTCATTGGTTAATTCATCAGGTAATGAGAGGCCACTAATTATCACTGTGTCTCTACGTTCGTACTGATCCACGTCATCTATTGTTGTTTCTAAATTGATTATTTTATTTTCCAGTTCATTAATTTTAGTTTGCATATGGTCAATTTGTCTGTTATTGGTAGTGATTAAGTTGTCGACCTTGGAGAAATATGTGTCAAATTGTGTTTGAATAACTTTGCCTATGATTGTCACAAGTGCCTGCATATCACCTGGTAGATTGGTGTTGGGTAATTCCTGGTTGATTATTTCTGTTACGTCAGGCACTGAGGTGGTGGTGGTGGTGGTGGTCGTTAAGGTAGTAGTGTTGTGTTTACCGGTCCCGCCAATGGTTGTTATTACATTTGCGTCTTGTGATAAGGCGCCTTCTTCACTAGTAGAAGCTTCCTCAGGCTTCTTATTCCTCCTCCCGGGAGCCATCACTGCTGTAATAATATTATAGCGCAGAAAATAGGGCACTGGGACAATTGAGGAAATGGTTGTTTGGAGTGTAGAAAATGAAGATGGCGCTGAGGTGGCGGGTGTACGGTGGGTATGTTGTTAGGCCAGAATGTTATCACATTTCAATTAATTTCAACACATTATGGCGCTTATCTGGTTTAGATTAAGGTTGAAACATACCTCTAGCAGCCAGCAAGAATACTGGCTGCTCAAACAAGTGATCGCGGGGACATATGAAGGAAATGTAGGAGCTCTGTTAAGCACGTCTTCACTCCACCGCTGCCCAAAACACTCTCTCCCCAGATAAGAGCAGAATATTCACCTGCCGCCTTCATCAAGCTCGGCCAGTGTTCACCATTGGAGGGACTGTCATTCCTATGTGTTCCCAGTATCGCTACCTGGGCGCGCCAGTCAATATTTGGCCGATTGTCCCTGTCAGATCTCAAGACCATCCCATTGTCCAGGACTTATTGGGTTGTCTCCAGCGCCGACTTACGCCACTTCAATGGCTCACTAACAACTCCTCGGGCATCTCCATCCCAGTAGCCAGGACTATCTATATTGCTTTTATCCGTTCAGTTGTTGATTACCTCTCCCCTGCTCTGATTCAACTTCCCAGAGCTACTCTTGAAACTTTAGAAAAATTTGAGAATAGAGAAATGAGAATAATTCTCGGTTGTCCAATGTCGACCAGGATAGTGAACATGCAGCGTGAGTTGCGTCTTCCCCCGTTAGTGGAGAGAATTTATTCTAATGTTACTTGCTTCACTGTAAAGTGCCTCCATTTCCCACATCTTTCACCCCATTACTCTCAGTTAGTCAGGACTTCTCTTAGACCAAACTACCGGGTCCCTCCCATACTGCCTGCTGGACGAACTCTTATAAGGTCTGTTTCCTCTATGCTCCGTAGTCTTAATATATATATAATAGTAGCAGACGTCCCCCCAGGACCCCCTACGTGGATGCTACCAACACCTGATGTGAGCTTCACACCTACTTCCAAGTCGGAGCTGCCTTCTCTACAGCGGCAGTTGGCTCTGGAACACATAGAAACAGTGACGTTCTCCATCACAGATCCATACTGCCTCTACACTGATGGCTCATTGCAGGTGGATGGTGCAGCAGGTTGTGCTGTTTTCTCACCTGACATGGAGTCACCTCCGGGGGGCTGGGTTTGCCGTCGTCTTTGTAACCACTCTAGCTCAACATTGTGTGAACTGTATGCCATTCTGGATGCTGTTAGTCTTGTTTGTCAACATGGAGTGAATGCTGCCATTTTTTGTGACTCTAGACCTGCCCTTCATTCCCTCTCCAGTGTTCAGCCCACACACTCTACTGTTGTTCAGCAGATTTTATCGTTTTTGGCCTTATTGCGTCATCGTAACTTGACTGTCAAATTTTTATGGGTGCCATCCCATGTAGGTTTACGTCACAATGGTACAGTTGACAGACTCGCAAAGGAAGCCTGCCATCTGCCTCCTCGTGGTGTTGGACGTCCTCTCTCCCTGACATGATACCTCTCTAAAGTCCGCTCCGCCGCTCTCCTCCCTGTACGGCGACGCAGGGATGCAGAGAGGCCCTTCAGCATCTCCATCACACATTACGAGTCTGTCTGCCGTCACAAATATTCCTACCGTCGTCGAGGCCTCATGGTTCGGAGGCACAATGTAGTCTCTGCTCGTTTGAGGCTCGGCTACCGTACACCGTGGCAGGTTGCTAGGATGCAGGGTGAGCCTCCCTTCACTGAGTGTCGCTTATGTCGAGCGCCTCGTGCTAACACTATAGAGCACTATTGCCTGGCCTGCTCCACTGTCCGACACTTGCTGCCCCGGGGCCTCTAACTTGATGTGGTTTGTCGACACCTGCTGAACCATCAGGTTCTGGAGGAACTTCTGGTACGCCACCCTCGTTTTGGTGGATTTAAGTAGGTCATAATGTAAATATTTGTCTGTATGCTTGTGCTCCATTCTGTTATGTTTTCGTGATGTGTGTGTGTGGTGTGTGTGTGTGTGTGCGTGTATATGTGTGGTTGTAGTCATTGTATTCTCATGGGTCCCGCCTACCCGTATGTATTGTTGCCTGCCTGTTGATTGACACTACGGCGCAATTAATTTAAAAAGAAAAGAAAAAAGGACAACCTGAGTAAGCTGTTAGCAGTGTTTAATGAGATTTGGACGTCTCAAACGTTGCCAAACTCATGCAACTACGCGCATGTCATACCGATACTTAAACGAGACGGTCGCCTTACGAATCCCAGTTCGTTTCGTCCTATTGCGCTGACTGACTGTCTATGTAAGGTCATGGAACGTATGGTAAATAAAAGACTGGTTTTTGTTTTAGAGTCGAAGAATGTGTTAAATGTTCAATAGAGTGGATTTCGTCAACATCGGTCCACTCTAGACCATTTAATGCATTTGGAGCATTGTATTGCCGAGACATTTGCTCGGAAACATTTCATGATAGGTATATTTTTGGATATTTAAAAAGCATATGACATGACATGGCGTTACGGACTTCTACAGAAACTTTACGCCTATGGCTTAGAGGGTAATTTGCCTATATTTATCAGTAACTTCCTTGCTGATAGGACATTTTCTGTCAGGTTGCCCTATAACGTAACATCCGACATATTTGTCCAAGAAAATGGGGTGCCCCAAGGAAGTGTACTTAGCACGACTCTTTTCAGTATTGCTATTAATGATATTCTGTCATCAGCTTCTGTTCCCCGAAACCTTAAATACTCACTGTATGTTGACGATTGTGCATTGTTGCACTCATCCCCCAATGTTCAGTTTTCGGCGAGGCAGATTCAATTAGCACTTGACTCTGTCCATCAGTGGGCCTCACAGTGGGGTTTTAAGTTTTCTGTTCCTAAGTGTGTCGGCATTGTTTTCACACGTAAACGTAGAGTACATGATTTGCATATTACTTTAGATAATCAGCTGATACCTTTTCAAAATTCAGTAAGATTTCTAGGCCTACATTTTGACAGTAGGCTTAATTGGAAAAGTCATATTAATTATTTGCTTGTTTGTCGTAGAAAGAAATTAAATGTCCTTAAATATTTATCTGGTAAATCTGACAGAACATCTTTATTGATGGTGTATAAGTCCCTCATACGTTCAAAGCTTGACTATGGCGCACAGGTGTATGGGTCGGCATCTGAGGCGACACTCAAGAGATTGGATGTATTTCAGAATGTATGTTTAAGATTATGTCTTGGAGCTCTTCGATGTACTCGTGTGGAGCGGATGGAAGAAGAGGCTGATATACCTCCCCTCCGTATTCGTCGTGACCATCTATTATTATCATACGGTATTACCACCTACCGAAAACGATCGCTGGCCATCCCAGCTTGTGGGATCCTCCTGTAGTGGGAACATCTGCTGCATGGGGCCCTCAAGTCGGTGGCTGTGCGGCTTCACTTCCTCTGTCAAGCGTTAGGGTACGACCTGTCTAGTGGGGATCGACTCATCATGTTAAATATAGCGCCCTGGGAGTCTAGTCCCACCACTGTTATTACTGACTGGCTCCCCATTGCCAAGTCCCAGTCGCCGGAAGTGGAGGTCAGACAATTGTTCCGGAAGATCCTCATTAGAAACCTAGCGTCATTCCACTTGTACACTGATGGCTCTAAATCTTGCAAAACGACTAAAAATGAAATCTTGGGCAATATTATCAATAAATTCCATGTGTCTGCTAAGTCCTTCTCTCTGATCTGGGTGCCTGGTCATTTTCGAATCTTCGGTAATGAACAGGCTGACTTACTTGCAAAGTCGGCGGTAGAACTTGAGGAGATGTGGGAAGTCCCTCGGGAGCTACAGTCGTGTCTCTCTTTCGGTAAGAAATCAATTAATCTTCTGCGGCAAAGTCAGTGGACCGACCTGGCTATACCGACCATCAAGACCACAATTGAAGACTGGCCCTCAGCATATCGCCAACATCGCCTCGAGGAAGTAGTACTTGCAAGGTTAAGAATGAATAGCACACTTTTAACTCATATGTTGCCTTATATCAATCATAGTTTCCCACCACAATGTAACCCCTGTGATGTGGTGCCATCAATCAGTCACATCATTTTGCACTGTAGTATGTATGTTGGGGAGCATCAGCCTCTGGCTGCCTATTGCAGGGTAAATCAAGTCCCCATGAATCTGAACTCTGCCTTGGGTGATGGGGATCCTGGTGTGACTGATAAATTGATGATTTTCTTGAAAGAGACCGGACTAGTCAGAGTGTTGTGACTTAGATTTTATTATAATTTATGCGTGGGATGGGTATTGGGGTTTTTATACATATTTATACATATATGTATTGTCAACTGCCTTAATCAACAAATAAATCACCACCAAGCACCACAGTCCTCTGCCAAGTGGCGTCCCTCCTGCCAACTAATGACACTTTCACTCATATACAGATCAACTCCAACCTTTCATCGCATTCCCAATATGAATCTTCCACTCCGTTCCTTCACCTCAATCCAGTGCACTTTCATACTCAACGTCTCATCCCCATACGCTCCATATGAACAAACTGCCACAAGATGTTCGTTTTCACACTCACCATTGCATCCACATCCACACCATATTGCTCACGTCAACATATTTCACCATATAGATCAACATGTCAATATATCTCACCATGTCACTTTATTCACTACACTGTTAATTCAATAAAAAAAAAAAAAAAATTGTATATATATAAAGTATGTACAATGTATATAACTATCAGGACAAACATTAAATGTATTTTATATATATATATTTATTTGTGTATATTAGATTTATCTTTTATATACATTTATTTTTATATATGAGATTAGATTACTATATACTGTAAATTTTTATATTGTTTTGCCTTTGAATTAGCATAATGATGAAGGATTACAAATGACGTATGCGAGGAGGTGCTTTTCCTGAGGCAATTCTCGCATACTGATGTGTCCTTCATTGTTCACATGAGCCAGCATCTATGACTGGAGCAAACTACTGGGTTGGCTTATTTGTTTACATTTATGTCATCCCCATCAGGGGTGATGGCTTTTTAACGTAAAAAAAATAAAAAAATAAAATAAAATAAGTCTTAAAAAATGTTCAGTCCAGATCTCGTCATCTCGTAGCACAGCAACAACAGAATACAGACCCGCAGTACTCGCTGCCTCAGGGGAAACTCTGTGGTAGGGAGGCCCAGTAGTTGGTGCGTCATTTGGACGCCTCTTTCTCTTAATCTACTCTTTCTTCCATATTTTCCGTGCGACCTCCTGGGCCTACGGTTGTCTCTTGGCTGAGCAACGGTATTCGCTTGAAAGGTGGGTTCTGACTACACCACCCCTCGCATTAGGCAGGTTCGGTGGTGGGGAAGTTCCTTCCGCATAAACTCTGATCCCCTAGCTGGTACTGGAGAATGCCGCCAGGCTACCACTAGAGGGGGGGGGGAGTAAAGGCAACTTTTATTTCCCTAAATTATTGTCCTGTTTTGGGGGTTGATACAATAGTAAAGGTAATTAAGTGAGAGTGATAGGAGAGGGGTCGGATGTAGTCCGATGCCCCGGATAGATGATCCCCCGACTAGTCTCCATCCTCCTCAAGGAGGGAGGTTAACGACCAAGGACCAAACTAGAACAATGGCTGACAATAATGGAGCTCCTAAGGCAGACAGACAACGACAACTTGATATTAAAATTCCTCCAATGAATACTCGATACGTAAATATTAGATGTGTAGACGAGGGTCCAAAAAGGTCCTTGATGGTCAAGCAGGTGGCAGTCTTGATTGTGCTAAGAAGTTACCTGATGGTAGTCTTCTGGTGAAAGTACTGAAGGCATCCCAGGTTAAGGATCTCCTTAAACTGACGCAGATTCATAACCTGAAGGTGAAAACCACTATTCCAGTGGGGCCAAGTACCTGTAAGGGCGTCATTTTCCATAGGGATTTGGCCGCTCTGAATGAGGCAGACATTTTGGAGGGAATGAAGGACCAAGGCGTTGATGATGTTCAAAGTATGACCAGGATGAGAGAGAGAAATTTGGCTTATGTTTTTTTACTTTTGCTTCAGCCCAGATTCCGGACACAGTTAAGATTGGTTACGAAATAGTTCATGTAAGACCATACGTTTAGAAACCGATGCGTTGTTTCCGTTGTCAGAAATTCGGACACACAGCATTGAGGTGCTGCAATAAAGATTCATTCACTTGTGGTAAATGTGCAGATAGTCACGAGACAGAATTGTGTACAGAGACAGTCTTCAGGTGTGCTAATTGTGGCGGCCCCCACCAGGCAAGTGCAGGTGACTGCAGGAGCCTTAAAGTGGAGACTGAGGCAATGGCATACATGAGGGCTCATGATGTCAGTTATGGTGAGTCAAAGAGGAAGGTGGAGGGGGTTAACCAAACTCCCACAGTTTCCTATGCTGCAGCAATAACTGGCACTACTGCTCCTGCTAATGCAACTGATGTCAACGTGACTATCCAGGCTAAGGATAAAGAAATTAAAGAATTAATAGATCAAGTAAGCAAACTAATGCTTCAAGTAGAAAATTTGGCTTAGAAATTAGAAGAAATATTTGAATCAACCCTACAAAAGAAGCACCACAAGGCTGATGATACCGTATCAGCTTCAAGATCTTATGTTCTCGCTCAGGTGACTCCCATGAAGCCTACATCCGGGAGTCGTTCGGCTCGTCGCGAGACGAGCCGTTCGAGGACTGGCTCTGTACCTCATGGAGAGGAACAGGCGATGGAGGCTACCGTCGCGAAACCAGCCTGCGGGAGGTCCCCGGGAAGTGCAGGGGAGGAAGAGGGTCTTCCCTTCCAGCACAAAAAGGTTCGGCCAGACGAACAAGGCCCCAAGAAACCACATAAACAGCGATAATCTTCGCTCTAACCATACTCCAATGGAACTGTCGAAGTCTTAGAACTAGATTAAATGAACTCAAACTTTTGGCTTGTTCTTACGCTGCCGATATTATTGCCCTTCAGGAAACTCATCTGAACGACCAAGTCGAAGACGAGGTTGTTCAGCTTCGGAACTCCATGTTAATTAGGAGGAACCGTGGGGGGAGGGGTGGAGGTGGAGTGACAATCTACATCTGCCATAACCTCCCTTTCACTGATGTGCCCTGTAATTTTCCTCTGGAAAGTGTCGCTTGCAGAGTAAAATTCGGTGTCATCTATCTGACTATCTGTTCTGTCTACTGTCCTCCTGACACAGTAACTTATGATGATGTTTTTGATCTACAGGACAGTCTGCCCTGTAGAAAATTAATTGTATTAGATTTTAATGCTCATCATACGTTATGGGGTTCCCTGCAGGATGACAGAAAGGGGGAACAGGTGGCTAGGCTAATCAGTGATTCCTAGTTGGTTCTTCTTAACGACGGTAGTCCGACGAGAGTTGATGATAATACTGGTAATTTTAGCGTCCTTGACCTATCTCTGGTCTCCCCATCAATTGCAGCCACTTGCCAGTGGCTACCCGTTGATGACTCATTGGGAAGCGACCATTTTCCTATTTTGATTATATTTAAAAGCGACACTATTAAAGAGCCTTCAGCACCTAAATTTAACGTAAAAAACGCAGACTAGGTGTCCTTCACAAAGGGTGTCAGTATTGAAATTGTTCGAGAAACCATTGATTATAAAGTAAATAATATTTAAGATAATATCCTCAAAGCTGCAACGGCAACAATTCCTAAGACTTCGATAGATAGCGCAAAGCATAGAGTTCCATGGTGGACGCCAGATTGACGCAGGGTACTGTGAGAGAGGAATAGAGCCTACAGACTTATCAAAAATCACATTGGTGATGAGAACTTTCGCAAGGATAAACTTGCGAGAGCTAGGGCTCGTTGAACCATCAGACAAGCCAAACGAGACTCCTGGCGATGCTTTGTCTCTAATATTAACAGTGAAACATCAATTTCCCAAGTCTGGTCCACTGTAAGAAAATTAAATAAGAAAAAAATCTCCAATAAAATGACCAACATCTCTTTTAATAACATCAACTATGACGAACCTAGAGACATTGCTAACGCCCTCGCCAGGCAGTTCTCTTTTGCTAGCAGCTCTGAAAATTACCATCCAGCTTTCCTGCCCATCAAGGAAGCATCAGAGCTGCAGCATATTAACTTTGCCACAGGAGATGAATTAGATTACAACAGTGAACTAACAATGCAAGAGCTTGACCAAGCCCTAGGAGCCAGTAGTGGGACATCCCCAGGACCCGATGAGATTCGGTATGAGATGATAAAGCATTTTGATTATGATTCCATGATCAAGATGTTGCAGGTGTTTAACGAGATTTGGAGTGGTCACACCTTTCCAAACTCGTGGCACTTTGCACATGTCATTCCCATACCGAAAGGAGGGGGGACCCAGATCGACTTCATCGTATCGGTCTATTGCGCTCACAAGTTGCTTATGCAAGGTAATGGAACGAATTGTTAATCGTAGGTTATTGCATTTTTTAAATTCCAGGAATTTGCTGGTTGACGAGCAGTGTGGCTTCCGAAAAGGTCGCCAGACGCTCGATCGGCTAATAAACCTGGAAATTCAAATTCAAGAGGCATTTGCTAAAAAACAATTTTTGATTGCAGTATTTTTAGACATTGAAAAAGCCTACGACATGACTTGGCAACATGGCCTCCTCAGGAAACTATATGCGATGGGATTACGCGGTAACCTGCCCTTTTTTGTTAAGAATTTCATTTCTGACAGAACTTTCTCTGTCAAGCTTTTTTCGGACACAGTCACTTTCTCGGACATATTTGTCCAGGTAAACAGGATCCTTTAGGGGAGTGTTCTGTCTCCGACCTTATTTCTATGTATGATCAATTACATTCTACCAGCTCCTCCTCGAAATCTTAAATACTCACTGTACTTTGATAACTGTGCGATATGGCACTCCAGCTGTAGTGTAGAGTTTTTGGAAACTCGGATCCAATTGGCACTGGATTTGATTCACAATTGGGGCCTCCAGTGGGGTTTTAAGTTTTCAATTAGAAAGAGTGTAGGGGTGATTTTAACTCATAGGAAGAAGCCAGACGTCCGGCTGACTATGGGTGACAACCCCCTACCTATATTATATTCAAATAAATTTCTTGGACTGCATTTTGACAGTTGAATGACATGGCGATCTAGATCTAGAGTAGATTATGGGTCAATAGTGTATGGTTCGGCATCTGAGTCTGTCTTGAAAGGTTTGGATGTTGTACACAATGCGTGTTTGCGTGTGTGTCTTTGAGCCCTATGTTGCACTCGAATCGAGCGTCTAGAGGTGGAGTCACAAGTACCTCCCCTCCGTCTAAGACGAGATCAACAACTTCTAATATATTGTGCTAAAGAATCCAGGGTGCCGAGTCATCTTCCCGGGAATGCCTTTCTACGGCAACTGCACCCGGGGGGCCATGGCGCTAGGCCCCTGGCAGAGGGACCAAGTCATCCGTCCGGGAACCCGTGCACCCCAGGGGGCACTGGCGTGAGGCCAATGGGGACCAGGCCCCAAGTTCAGGTACCCATGGAGCCTAGTCATCCTCCCGGTAATGTCTTGGTGATGCATTTGCAGCCGGGGGGCCATGGCGATAGGCCCCCGGATGGGCCGAGTTATCCGCCTGGGTGTCGCATGGTTCTGGAGGGCACTGGCGTGAGGTCCCTCAGAGCAAGACTCCACGACCTCGTAGAGTGTGTCGGTATAGAATTATCAACAATCGATTCCCTGGTTTTAGTAAACATTGCACCCTGGGTAACATCCCCCTTCACTATTGTGGATTCCTGGCTGCCAGGGGTTAAATCCCGGGTGCCGGAGGTGGAGGTACACCAGAGGTTTCATGAGATAATTGTTAAACATCTTTCATATTTCCATCTGTATACCGACGGCTCCAAGATGGATGAATGTGTGGTCGACTGAATGCCAGTTAAGATTCAGACTGCCGAATCATACATCGATTTTTCTTGCAGAACTTTTTGCTATTAATAAAGCTTTGGATTTTGCCCTATCGACGACCCACGGTAGGATAGTTATCTTTACTGATTCATTATGTTCACTTAAAGCTATTAAATCCTTAAATAAAACTAACAACGAAATACAGGGTAATATCATGAGTAAGCTGTTTTGTGCCAATAAATCAATCAAGCTAATATGGGTACCTTCACATTATGGTATCTATGGCAATGAACAGGCTGATATACTAGCCGGGTCAACTGTTGATCTGGACCTGAGCATAGTCCGTACGGATCTCAGGTGTTTTGTTTCCCTCATTAAGTATCGAATTCATCTCCTGTGGCAAAGGCAGTGGACCAGATTAGACATCAGAAATAAAGTCAAAGAAGTAATGGAACCCTGGGCTACGTCATCATGACGTAGCCGCAGGGACGAGGTGGTGTTGGCTCGTCTTCGGGTCAACGCCACCAAAATAATTCACTTAAAGCCATAAATGAACAGAAGTTTTCCCCCTCAGTGCCCCTCGTGCAATACAATAATGTCCATAAGTCATTTACTAATTTTTTGTAATAAATTTGACAGTCAAAGATGTAAAATTAAACAATACTTCCAACTTAAAAACACGGCTTCCACCATCTAAAATATTCCATCAGATGACAAGAATATTATAAACAAACTAATGAGTTTTCTGAGGGAGACAAAACTTTATGACCTTATACAGATTGATATAATAAAATGGAATCATTGGTTTAGTGACCTTTGGCTATATGCCACTGGTTAATAGCCAATAAATCCAACAAGTGAGTGAGTGAGTCTTGCTTGCTCTCGGCTGGTGTCTCTTCCCTCCTGGTAGCGGTGGTGTTATAAACGGACTTCACCTTACTTACATCGATGTGGTAATACCAATTGTCAGTTTTCAGAAGGCAGAGTCTTGGAAGATATACTAACTAACTTGTTCTTTCATTACTGTGATAATTTATATGTAATTGTAATCTTGGAAGATGTATTCACTAACTTGTTCTTTCATAATGGGATTATTTCTATTTATTTGTAAATTATTGTATTATTTTTATGTCAATGTAAATTTTTGTGTTTCATTTAATTTGTTGTATTGTAAGCTAATTGTTAAGTATATGATTATTGAATTCAATAACTTGGCTTTTCATATCCTTTCTGTGTTTATTTTTAGTGATGCGTTAACCTGCTAAAAACCCTAGACATCAGTAGTGGTCATTACACAGTCCATATCACGCCTCCTTCCATTCCTTCCCACAACACACTCTTCCCTCCATTCCCACACTCTTCCACTCCCTATCCTTTCATATGAGTTTCAGACACCCTACACACACCTATTTAACTCTTTCAAGCACACTTCACAATCTCTCTCCTTTTCACCTCATTCACCATTCCATTCACATTAATCGCTACTACTCTCAAACATTCTTTCCCTTTCCTGTCCCCCACAGGGCAGACTGGAGACCCCTCCCCGCCACTGGCCCATTGGAGGGCCACTGTTGGCTGGCAAGGCCAACGCAGCGCTCGGTGCTCACCCCCTGAGGGACAAGGGTCATCAACATTGTCAAGCTTTTTTTTTTTAAGTACCTAATAATAATAAAAGACAGAAAAAGGAAAAAAAATTGCACACTATACACTTAAAAAAATAATTATAATTATAATTTAAAAACAATTTCGTCACTAATAATATTAAAAGGGAAATTAAAATCTATATGTGGGGGAACCTATTGTGCCCCCACACCGCCTCCCCCTTCAGCTTCACCTTCAGCTTCTATAAAGTAAAATACTGATAAAAACAGGGAGGTGTCCCCCGAGGTCACCACGTGGAGGCGGGGTGAGACTTACCTACCCCTCCTGTGGAGGGGTAGGTCACCGAGATTCTTTATAAAAGAACTTCCCAATTCTTAATGGTAGCCAGTGTGCAGTGGCTGCACCTTATACCACATTGGTTACGATACTGCCACTGTGTAAAACTAACAATGACTCCACTAAAGGTTCATATAACCTACGAGTTGGACCCCTTGTCTGTCAGAGGTCTTGTACTGGTGCTGGAGCCTCACCACCCATGGAAATAAAGGCAATTGGTGCTGGAGCCTCACCACCCATAGAAATAAAAGTAAATGGTGCTGGAGCCTTACCATCTATAGAAATGAATGTAAATGGTGCTGGAGCCTCACCACCCATAGAAATAAAAGTAAATGGTGCTGGAGCCTTACCATCCATAGTCATGAAACTACTACTGTACCTGGATTATTACTACTATTATTATTCTGTCATTAATTATTATCATCATTATTTGTGTACCACAGCTTGGATGCATGTAGGTTGGAGTATTGAACACATACACACACACACACACACACACACGCAAAGTAAGTAATAGCTGATTTAAATTAAAGGGGGGAGGGTAAAGTGTTGGTGGTCAACCTGGAGCACACACACACACACACACACACACACACACACACACACACCTCTAACCAAAGGTACAGGTTACTATTATCATTATCTGTAGCACACACACACACACACATACACACACACACACATACTACATCTCTAACCAAAGGTACATGCTACTATTAATATCATCTAAATGTACAGTCGGCCTCAGGAATTCGTACACAAAGCATTAGTTAAAAGGAGTTGTTATTCTGCACATACTGTAAGCATTGTTCTGCTGACTGATTCAAGTATTACCTAAATAACATTAATAGAAGAATTTTGTGTTAGAAAATTAATATACTATTTTTTTTAGTTGTTACGAACCCTTGATGTCACAGTGGTGTATACGAATTGCTGATGCCGACTGTACCTCAAATATGTCTAACAGGATATTACACAACACAATAAGATAAGCTGTTTTAATTAAGTGGAGAGTATTGTGCTGGTGGTGGGAAATGTGGAGCAACTGATGCCTCCAATATATTCCAAGTAACAGAACACTAATATTATTGTTATTCTCATCCTGTTGTTTCCTGGTATACTTTGGAGGAATCAAGGCACTCTAATGTACCAAAGTGTGTGTAATACACCCTTAATTTGTTTGTGGCATGTTGGAATGTTACTGATTCACCCAAACTATTCAAAACAACAACAAAACATAAGACACTAGACCTAAGCCATCCCACCCCTATAAAATTCTTACTAGATTCAGGCCACCATTAATTTTGTTCATCTGGTCCTGTTGTTTCCTGGCATACTTTGGAGGAATCAAGTTGCTTTACTGTACATTCATGATACATAGGGCCGTATGCAATTGGTGGTGTTGACGGTAGTGTGTGTGTATGTGTTGTGTGTATGTGTGGTGTGTGTGTATGTGTGTATGTGTGGTGTGTGTGTATGTGTGGTGTGCAGTGACAGAGTGGATAAAAAGACGGACTGCGGATGTCAAGGACCCGGGTTCGAATCCACGAGGAAACGTCTGGGATTTTTCAGAGGTGAACTGGGTCCAGTTGTTCGGCAATTATCCTGGCTACACCGACACATCAAGAAAATATCCCCTACATCGTCGTCAACTCACCATATTCCAAGATGCTGTGAGTGACGGTGTAGCTGCTCTCCCTTGATAGTGACGTGTATAAATAAGGTGTCGTCATCTAATGGGACAGAAGAGAAGCTATGGTACCAACATCACCACGAAGCTCCACTGTCTCATCTGGTGCGACACCCAGTAATCTCGGGGCCTCGCAAGAGTCACGGGCTATGTGTGGTGTGTGTATGTGTGGTACCGGTACAATGGCTCTGTAGTATATGTGTGTGTGTGTGTGTGTATTTGTGGTATGTGTATGTGTAGTATGCATGTGTGCATGTATGGTGTGTGTATGTGTGGTATGTGTATGTGTATGTGTGTATGTGTATATGTGTGGTACTGGTACAATGGCACTGTAGTGTGTGTGTATGTGTGGTGTGTGTGTGTATGTGTGTGTATTTGTGGTATGTGTATGTGTAGTATGCATGTGTGCATGTATGGTGTGTGTATATGTGGTAGGTGTATGTGTATATGTGTGGTACTGGTACAATGGTTTTGTAGTGTGTGTGTATGTGTGGTGTGCGTATGTGTATATGTGTGGTACTGGTACAATGGCACTGTAGTGTGTGTGTATATATGTGTGTGTATGTGTGGTGTGTGTTAGTGTGGTACCGGTACAATGGCTCTGTAATGTGTGTGTGTGTGTTTATGGAATCATCATACTGGTATCACACCATCGTCAACATCATCAATGGATGGAAAATCACACTGACGTGATCATGAATGTAAGTAATAAAACCCAAACTGGTAGACGAAATATTTTATTCCAGAAGTTTCGGTGACCTCTGTCGCCCTCTTCAGTAGAAATACAGGTTAAGAGTGGTACTGTACATCCATTACTTTCGAGTGAGTTTATATACACTACGTTGTGACCCGCCAGCAACCTCACTTCACCACCTAATCCGTCGTGCCTGTTGCCCGAGGCGCTTCACAGATGGGTGGTGGGAGTACTTTTGGCGGCAAACACTTACTGACTAACCCTTTCATGACTGGGTCTAACTTAAACATACCCTCTATTAGGTTAAAATTATTGTACTTATTAATACATACTAATTCAACAATCCTACGTTTCTTAGAATTGCTACATTTGTACAACATTTGGCACGCATTCCAATCTATTCTATGGTTCTTTTCATATGAATGAACAAGGATTGCAATGTTGTTGTTTCCTACTTTGCAGGCATATTTATGTTCCTTTATATAGATGTTCAAATCCCTGCCAGTTTCACCCACATAAACTAAATCACAATCTTGGCATGGGATTTTATACACACCGGCAGTGACTTCGCTCTTGGGCTTACTCTTAACTAACACAGATTTTAGCCTATGGTTGAATTATACCTAAATGCAATGTTTACATCTAAATCCTGACTCACAGCTTTGATAACATCAAGGCTTGACACATAGGGCAATGTTATGTATGGTTTCTGTTTAACAGGGGATTTTGGCACGAAAAATGATTTCCTAGCTTTGAAGTAAGCTTTCCTTATGAACTATTTGGAGTATTTTATGTCCAATAATATTTGCCAGATTTTAGCATTTTCCGGATCTAGGTGCTGGGGACTAGAAATTCACAGTGCTCTGAGAAACATAGAAGAAACCACTGACATTTTGGTTGAAATATGGTGGTATGAGAAAAAATGAATATACAGATTACACTGAGTAGGTTTTCTATAGACTGAAAAACTGAGAGAGTTAGCATCTTTTTGTACCAGTACATCTAGAAATGGAAGGGAGTCATTTGTTTTCCACTCTACTTTGAATTTAATGGAGGGAACCAATACATTGAGATTTGAGAAAATATCCTCAGAATTGTTAAGGGTATTAGGCCAAAAGGAAAAAATGTCATCAACGTATCTGAACCAAGTAAGATCTGGGTGAGAAATGGTTGTAAGGATGGGAAGTCTCAAAATATTCCATGTACAGGTTACTCATAATTGGAGATAAAGGAGAGCTCATCCCCATGCCAAACTTTTGCTTATAAAACTGGGTACCAAAGGAGAATGCATTACAATCTACACACAGGCTAATTAATTGGAGAAACATATCTTGTGGCATTCCTAAGTTAATGTTACAGTCAGGCAATTTCTCTGCTAAAAATCTTAACACATCATCAAAGGGAACTTTTGTATATAAGGAATCTACATCAAAACTTACTAACTTTCCATTGGAGAAATTTAGGGAATGAATTATATATATGTGAACTGGAGAAAGTGCCAACCAAAGGTGCTAGTTTACTGGCCAGAAATTTCGATAATATATAGGTAAAAGAACCTGTCTGGGCGATGATTGGTCGTAGAGGAACATGTTGCTTGTGTGTCTTGGGTAATCCATAGATGTAGGGTAGTCCGGGATTGATTTGTATGAAATTGCTGGCATCCACGTCTAGCACATCTTTTAAAAGGTTTCTTACTTTTTTGTTGAAGTCTGAGGATAACCGCTTTAGAGGCGAGGACACAAGTTTCTCAAACGTTGAACGATCACTGTCTTAAAAGGTTATCCATCTTTGTAAAATAATCTGGTTTATCTAAAATCACCACTGAATTACTTGGTTTGATCAGTTGAATTGTGAAGCAACTATGGATATCCATCTAGTATATTTTTAATCATGGAAGGTAAGGGCTATGGTGTAGAAAATTTCCTTGCTAACCCCTCCCCTGACTGAACCACCAGGTTTTGGAGGAACTTCTGGTACTCCACCCTCGTTTTGGTGGATTTACGTAGGTCATAATGTAAATATTTGTCTGTATTCTTGTGCTTCATTCTGTTATGTGTTTGTGTGTGTGTGTGTGTATGTGTGTGAGTGTGTGTGTGTGTGTAGTAATTGGATTTTCATGGGTCCCGCCTACCCTTATGTATTGTTGTCTGCCTATTGATTGATTCCATGGCACAAGGAATTGAAAAAAAAAAAACTCCCTGAATACATAAATATCTTTTGGAAGAAAGAGTGGATTAAAATTGTCAGATCCCTTTACCTGATCACCCAAGTAAACTCACTAAGTCGGTAATTAAGGATGTTGTTGTAAAATATTTAGTGAAGCAGGGAATTGTGGACACCCCTGCTCTACCCGAAACTGAAGATGAGGAATAAGTCCCTTTTAACCTTGACACTATCCCTCCAACTCAGTCTGCTAAAACACCGGGTGGTAAGAGTAATAACAAACCTGAAGTTTCTCAGGTTGAAAAGCTCTGGGTAGAGATGTAATACCAGCTCGAATGGGAGAATATTTAACTAGAAAGAGAAAAACTAGAACTCGAAAGGGAAAAGTTGGCAGTGGCTAGAGAACAAGGTAGAGAAGGAAGCAGAGTGGAGGAAAAGGAACTATCCTTTAATTAACATGTCTAGTGTAACTACAATGATATCTGCTTTTGATGAAGGTGATATTGAGGGTTCATTCAGCCTTTTCGATTGATTAGCAACTAAAAACGAGTGGCCTAAAGATGTCGCTGATTGCCCCTAAACAAACAGGTAAATCATTTTGTACTTACACTTACCTAGATAGACCCAATGACTATGAGTTTGTCAAGCAACAGATTCTGTATGTCCATGTGGTAACCCCAGAGACGTACAGAGATAAATTCAGGAAACTGGTCAAAAATAAGCATCAAACATATGTGGAATTTGCATGTGATAAGCTTAAATATTTTAAGAAATGGCTAAATGTTCTCTCGGTCACCACCTATTCAGAACTTATTAATCTCATTGTCCTAGAGGAATTTAAAAGAAAAGTGCCCTTACCTATTGTGAAATACATAGAGGAGAGGGGCGAGATGGAACTATTGAGGGTGGCGGAACAAGCAGATGTGCAGGCTTTGAGGCTCCAGATCTAGTCGAGGCGTGAGGGAGACCTCACTCTTTCTGTAAAAAGTTCCTCTGACGATTTCAAGTACAAAGATGCTAAGGATAAGCCGAGGGGTAGCGGGTTCACTACTAGCCAATTAACATGTGTATACTGTAGGAAGCCAGGCCATACTATTGCTTTTTGTAAACACCCCAAATGTACAAGTAGTAGGAAAAGTTTCATCTCTACTGTCCAGTCAAAACAGTTGTTTGATGACTTTATTTTTGATGGTGACGTGGCTTTGACAAAGGAGGGTCAGACCTATCCTAGTAAGGTCTTACGAGACACGGTGGCTTCTCAGTCCATACTGCTAAGTAATGTTCTTCCCCATCTAGAAGATAACTTTACTGGAGATAAGGTATAATGTATACTAATTTCCAGTCTCACCTCTCAGACTCAGTCTCGCTCCAGAACAGGTGGAGTGTGGACGTACTTGTGGCGGTCTGCCTCCATTCTCGTTTGTGTTGTTGTTTTGTGTTGTTTTGGAGCTCTTGTTTGTGTTTTTTGTGTTGTTTGTGAGTTCTTGTTTGTGTGTTGCTGTTTCTGTGGTGTTGCTGGTGTTGTTTGTCTGTTGTGGTTCTGTGTATAGTTTTGTTGTGATTTTCTGTGTGTGTGTGTGTGTGTGTCCCTGGCTGATTGAGTGTTTAGTTGTTTGTGTTGTTGTTTCCTTTCCATCTAGGCCTTGCCTGGCCTGATGGAGAGTGCGGATTCCTGCTTGGAGGCCGACTTGGCAATGTCGGAGGAAGACGAGTCTCCAATTGAGGATCACTGGCCTGAGCTGCCTTCTCGCAACCCTCCCCCCCTCTCCTCGGTCACTCCGCAGCACAGGTTGCAGCCGTCCACCTCCTCAACCTCTACCAAGCGACCTGTTGATGCCTCGTCCGACTCCTCGCAGGATTCCGATGGTGTGGACTGTTTGGCTCCAGCTGCCAAGACTGCCAAGGGTGCTTCAGCTGTGCACGACGTACCTTCTCTGCCTCACCCTGGTGTTTCTTCTTTGTATACCAACTCCTTGCCCTCGTCCAACCTTCCTGCTTTTGCCCCGAGAGATGCCTATGTCAAACTCTCCTTCTCTGGAAACCCATCTACGGACACAAAGCTGCGTTGGTTGTCTGATGTCAAAAGGGCCTTCCAGTTGCAGCGTGAACTGGCTGAAGTCAAGATGGCTGCTGTGACCTCCCGGTTTGTCTACATCTCTAGGAAGCGTCAGGACATCATTGATAGAGTGAAGGCTGGTGAATTTTTATCTCTGCCTCTCATTCTTGAAGACTCACCTGAGAGGCCTCGTAAGTTCCCCAGCTACATCCTCACCCGTTTTCCTATTGATGTTGACCCGAAACTTGCCAAAGGATACCCTGGTGTGTACTTTGCCCGTCGTTTTTTCCAAGATGGTTCCCCCATTAGCCGTATTGTTGTTGTCTGGAGTCAACCCGATCCACCTCCAAATGAGATTTCCTTTGATTTCCTCCCTTGTCTTCCACCGTGTGAGGCGAGGAAACTTCATAATGACCAGCCTTGGTGCTACAGGTGCTGGGGAGTTGGGCATATCTCCCGGTACTGTTCTGCCAGGCTGAAGTGTGCATGGTGTGCGGCCGACCATGATTCCAAGACGTGTCCTGTCAGGGGTGAACCATCACGTCCTGCTGCCTCCACCTCTGAGCCTTCACCTCCTGAAGATACATCTCGATGGAAGTGTCCACGATGCCTTCAGCCAGGGGTTAACGTGTGGCATGGATGTACTCGACATCAGGTCCAGGCTCGTGTCTCTACTATTGCTCCGCCTCCACCACCACCACCACGACCACCACCACCACCTCCCCAGTCTGTTCCTCCTACCAACCCTGCCTCACCTCCAGACCTGGCCCTCCGCAAGTCTGTTGCTACTCTCATGGCACGATGTACGGCTCTTGAAAACCGCTTTTCTCCCCTTGAAGCCAGGATTGATGGGCTGGTTGCCGCTCAGGCTGCCAATGACTCCAAACTCTCCACCTTGGTCGAGGCTCAGCAGGCCATCATCTCAACTGTCACTACCCTTACCGAAAAGATGGATACTGTTGCATCTCGCCTTGAAAAGCTTTTCGAGTCAGTCCCTTCTCCTGGTCCATCTTCTTCTCCAGGTCGCTCATCTGCCCCCACTCACCGGACTTCTACCTCCAAATACAGAGTTCGCTAGTGATTGCCGGCTGGATGTCATCTCCTGGAATGTATGTGGTATCACCAGTTATGCTAAGCTCACTCAACTCAAGGCCTATGTATTTCGTCATCATCCCAGTGTTATTTTTCTCCAGGAAGCATTTCCAGGACGGCCGCTCGCTGCTGGGCAAGCTCCTCCCCTCTCAGGTTATGTGCCATATGTTCATCTGGCAAGGAATGGTCTCCTGACTTACATACATAGCTCCTTGCCACATCGCCTTCTCCGTACCTCCACTGATCCTGACATGACCTTTCAGCTATTTGAGGTTCTACCTGGGAATGGAGTACTCCAACTATGTAATGTCTATTCTGCCCCAGCTAGACTCAATCTTGAGGCTCTTCCTTCTCCAACAGTGCGTGGTATGGTGTATATGGGAGATTTTAATGCTCGGCATTCTGATTTGGGTGATGGTACTGGCTCTATTAATCGTAATGGTGTTCGTCTCCTTTCATACATCCGCAAGCATCATCTGACACACTGGGACACTGGCGGTGCCACTCATTGCCGGGGAGGTACTCTGGATTACATCCTCTCGTTTGGCCTGATATCATCTCAGGTCCAGTGCTTCTCCGTGCCAGACTTATTCTCTGATCACATTGCTCTTCGGTTTCATTATTCTCTAACTGCTGGGTCAGGTGCTTCAGCCACTCGTTTGCGTATTGCTGTGCCCCCTAAATATTGCCCGACTTACATCTTATTTATGGCCCATGTATTCCCTACATTTGACATATCATCAGCTGAACAGTTGTACTCTGATCTTGTATCTGCTACTCATGACTTTTATAGGCTATACGTCTCCCGGCCACACCTCCAGCATCGCCATACTGCCCACTCCTGGACGCTGGATGCACGTATACAGGAGGCAAAGGAGGAGGCTGAACGTGATGGCCTATTGTTTCAAGCCAACCCAACCCCTGTACTACTCCATCATTACCAGATGTCTAGGGACGCTTTAGTTGCCCTGCAGGATTGTGCTCACACTGAGTCTTGGCAGCAGTTCACGGACAGCATCAACCAGCAAACAAGTGTGGCTTCTATGTGGCACCTCATCCGTCGGGTTGTTAAAAAGACGCCGGCCACTGCTCGTCATCACACTCCTGCCGACTATGCCAAACAACTTGTCGATGCCTGGTCAGAACAATCTACCCCAGCCAGTCTACCCATCCACATACAAGATGCACTCGCTTCCCGTGCTGCTGTCCATCGGCTACGTCTAATGTCTGCTCTGTTACAAGATGATGACGATGATGCAGAGGAGATAACTGAGGAGGAGTTGCGCCGTGCTCTCATTCGAGGTAGAGCTTCTTCCCCTGGTGATGATGGTATTACTTATGCTGTGCTGCGCCTACTTCAACAAGTTCTTGGGAACCCTCTACTTCGACTGTACAATCTTTGTCTTCGTGACGGTTGTGTACCACGAGCCTGGACCAGCAGCACAATAATACCCATCCCTAAGCCCGGTACTGCGAAGTTCAGGCCTATTTCCCTTACTTCCTGTTTCTGTAAGGTTATGGAGAGAATCTTACTCAATCGTCTCATGTACAGACTGCAGGATTGCCTTTCTCCATGGCTGTTTGGTTTCCTTCCCCAGCGGAGCACACATCACTGCCTAGTCGACCTGTACTCTCGCCTTTCCAGGGACAGTGTGGTGGCCTTCATTGACCTTCGAAGTGCCTTCGATGTTGCTAATAGAGACGTCATTTTGGATCAACTGGTTGACTTTGGGATAAAGGGTAATCTACTACGGTGGATTCGGGGCTACCTGAGTAACAGGACCTCCCGTGTGTTTTTCAGTGGTGCACTCAGTCCTTTGCGCAGTTTTCATCTTGGTACGCCTCAAGGTGGTGTTCTCAGCCCATTGTTATTTAATATTCTGATGCATCGGTTGCTCACTTCTCTCCCTGATATTCCTGGAACTACAATTACGTGCTATGCTGATGATATCTGAGTTCATTCTACCTCACCAAGGGATCTCCAGCGGTTTCTTGACTCCTTCTCTGTGGCCTCCTCTCACTGTGGCATTATTGTCTCCCCAGATAAGAGCAGAATATTCACCTGCCGCCTTCCTCAAGCTCAGCCAGTGTTCACCATTGGAGGGACTGTCATTCCCATGTGTTCCCAGTACTGCTACCTGGGTGCGCCAGTCAATATTTGGCCGATTGTCCCTGCCAGACCTCAAGACAATCCCATTGTCCAGGACTTATTGGGTCATCTCCAGCGCCGACTTACACCACTTCAATGGCTATCTAACAACTCCTCGGGCATCTCCATCCCAGTAGCCAGGACCATCTATATTGCTTTTATCCGTTCAGTTGTTGATTACCTTTCCCAAGCTTTGATTCAACTTCCTAGGGCTACTCTGGAAACTTTAGAAAAATTTCAAAATAGAGCAATGAGAATTATTCTCGGCTGTCCAATGTCGACCAGGATAGTGAACATGCAGCGTGAGTTGCGTCTTCCCCCATTAGTGGAGAGAATTTATTCTAATGTTACTTGCTTCACTGTCAAGTGCCTCCATTTCCCACATCTTTCACCCCATTACTCTCAGTTAGTCAGGACTTCTCTTAGACCAAACTACCCGGTCCCTCCCATACTGCCTGCTGGACGTACTCTTATAAGGTCTGTTTCCTCTGTGCTCCGTGGTCTTAATATAGATATAATGGTTGCAGACGTCCCCCCAGGGCCCCCTCCATGGATGCTACCAACACCTGATGTGAGCTTTACACCTACTTCCAAGTCGGAGCTGCCTTCTCTACAGCGGCTGTTGGCTCTGGAACACATAGAAACAGTGACTTCCTCCATCACAGATCCATACTGCCTCTACACTGATGGCTCATTGCAGGTGGATGGTGCAGCAGGTTGTGCTGTTTTCTCACCTGACCTGGAGTCACCTCCAGGGGGCTGGGTTGGCCGTCGTCTCTGTAACCACTCTAGCTCAACATTGTGTGAACTGTATGCCATTCTGGATGCTGTTAGTCTTGTTTGTCAACGTGGAGTGAATGCTGCCATTTTTTGTGACTCCAAACCTGCCCTTCATTCCCTCTTTAGTGTTCAGCCCACACACTCTACTGTTATTCAGCAGATTTTATCGTTTTGGCCTTATTGCGTCACCGTAACTTGACTGTCAAATTTTTATGGGTGCCATCCCATATAGGTTTACTTCACAATGGTACAGTTGACAGACTCGCAAAGGAAGCCTGCCATCTGCCTCCTCGTTGTGCTGGACGTCCTCTCTCCCTGACATGTTACCTCTCTAAAGTCCGCTCCGCCGCTCTCCTCCCTGTACGGTGAGGCAGGGATGCAGAGAGGCCCTTCAGCATCTCCATCACACATTATGAGTCTGTCTGCCGTCACAAATATTCCTACCGTCGTCGAGGCCTCATGGTTCGGAGGCACAATGTGGTCTCTGCTCGTTTGAGGCTTGGCTACCGGCCACCATGGCAGGTTGCTGGGATGCAGGGTGAGCATCCCTTCACTGAGTGTCGCTTGTGTCAAGCGCCTCGTGCTAACACTATAGAGCACTATTGCCTAGCCTGCCCCACTGTCCGACACTTGCTGCCCCAGGGCCTGCCACTTGATGTGGTTTGTCGACACCTGCTGAACCATCAGGTTCTGGAGGAACTTCTGGTGCGCCACCCTCGTTTTGGTGGATTTAAGTAGGTCATGATGTGAGTGTGTGTGCGCATGTGTGTGTGCTTGTGTGTGTATGTGGTCATTGGGTTCTCGTGAGTCCCGCTTACCCTTGTGTACTGTTGTCTGCCTATTGACTGACGCTACGGTGCAATGAATTAAAAAAAAAAAAAAAAAAAAAAAAAACTCTCAGACTTCATACCTTGTGGCCCATATTTATCTTAAGTGTTCCCTTGTCGCCTCGTGTGTCAAAGTGGCAGTACAGGAAGGAAACCTGTCTGTTGAAGGAATTCATTTATTGCTTGGTAATGACATAGCAGGTAAACTTGTGGTACCTAATGTTCTAACTGTAGAAAAGTCTTTACCTGTATTCCCTTCTGAACCTTCTGATGTTTTTCCCTCCTGCGTGTTGACTTGTTCACAGGTCCAACAAGCCTCTCAGAAGCAATGTCAGTCTCCGTCACTTTCCATGCCTCCTTTTGATATTATCTCTAAAGTAGATTTGATACTGGCACAGGAAACTAACCTTTCTTTAGCTGCAGGGCGACATGCTGCTCTAGACAAGAAGGATGTAGACATCCTACCTGCCTTCTATTATGATCAAGGTGTACTCATGAGTGCATACCGGGCTCTAACACTATCAGCCAATTATTATTGGTCAGAAACCCATCAGATTGTGTTACCTAGTTCAGTACACTCAGATGTATTAAAGCTAGCTCATGACGGTTACAGTGGACATCTTGGGTTTCGTAAAACTTACTATAAACTTACTAAAATCGCGCGCCAAATGTACCGCTCGAACAGAAGTTAGAACTGAAATTTTCCGTTACCCAATGCCTTAGCCAGGCCCATGACTGATGTCATGGTTAAATAGTCTGGACATGACACCCATATGCATGACACCATTGTATCCGCGGCTGATCACGTTCGCGATACATGATACACCTATGGTGGTGGAACATACCGTTAGGCCAAAGCAGTTCAAGCTAGTTTCATTAGATACAACATCCTTTGAAAAGTGCTGAGTAGCAGCGTGAGGGAATCTTCCATGCTGAGCTACTGATTGCTAGATTCACTCTGTAATTATCTATATGTTAATCTCTCTACTATAATCAACTCCATATTGTCATCTCGTATGTAGAGAAAGGGACAATATATATTTACTCACTTTATTCTTATATAAACTCATATCTAACTTATCCAGATTTCATATGTAAGCTTAGCATTGTAAATAGCATCATCGACAACCTGTCATCTGAGAAAGGGTGTTGCAGTGTATACCACGAGCGGGGACTACCAGAGAGAGAAGGCGCATTACAAGCCCTGCCTTGGCTACAACAGGTTCACCTCCTACCTTATATTAGAGAGACACGAGTTGTCTGTATAACCTGTAACCTATACATAATATATTCAGTAAATAGAGACAAGTCCACGAGTTTACTCTAACCCTTGAGTAACTAACTTAGTTCCCCAGGAAGACTAGAGTGGTAGTTCAGAGCAACGGTAAGTTGGCTTGAAACCAGAGGTCTAAATCGGCGTAGTAAGTAATACTAGCCCGAGAGTAAGTGAGAGTTTCCAGCAGGTGTTTCCGAGAGAAGTTGTTGCTGAGCTTGGACGACCCCACGAGTACACGAGTGTTTAGCTAATGTGTAGATAATTGATTTGTGTATAGCCACAATAAAATAACCACCAACACTTTCCTTCCATCGTACAAATAAATCAGTATCATATCAAACTATAATCTTACAACAACACCTTATGTCAACTCAGCCCCCTCAATTATAATTATGAGGTGCTGCAAAATCATACATGTGTTGTTCTTTATTACCAAGATGGAAGGAAAGTGTTGGTGGATATTATTATTATTATTATTATTATTATTATTATTATGAGGTGGTGCAAAATCATACACGTGTTGTTCTTTATTACCAAAATATTAACTACGATGGAAGGAAAGTGTCGGTGGATATTATTATTATTATTTATTTATTATTATTATTATTATGAGGTGCTGCAAAATCACCAGCTCTGTCCTGTCTGATGTCTGTGAAGTTTTTGAGTGAAGGTGT